>MDKJ01014161.1:0-24243 GCA_005239525.1 Nicotiana knightiana | reverse complement strand
ATATATATATATATATATATATTTAAAAAAATTATGAGGAAAAAATTGGGTATCAACATTCCTCAGGTATTATATCATCCTCCGAACCACTATCCTTATGTTGCATTTTCTCATTACATGTCATAACCGCAGATTCATCGGGATAGATAATAATAATAATGTAAAGAAAAAAAATGTAGAGAATAATAATAAATACGAAAAGTAGTAATGTGTTAATAAAATCTTTAAAACGTCAACAAGCGGGGTTCAATGACTCGAACAATTATTTCAAAATAAAATGCTGAAAATGTCTCAAATGCTCAAAACTATTTTTAAAATAATTGATGCTAATTTGCCAAGCTACCGAGGAACTCGACGGACCCGGGATGGTGCAACAATCCAGTTCTTGAGAACAACTCCTTTCTCCACGGTCTATATGATAAGCTCTTCCTCCTCCTCAATTATCACACTGCAATCTATATCTTCTTCATCTAGAAACAGCTTTCTCATGCCAGCTAAGACTTCATTTTCCTCAGATCCCCACATCAAATCTGCTTGTTGGAAAGACTGGTGCAGAGGTGGTACCGGTTGTTCCAGTGGATAATAAGGACCACGGCATGGTGGTGACTAATCCTGGTAATTTTGACAAGTATATTCATATCCAAACCCGAAATTTGTACCATGACGCTGCGGTTGTACGTGTTTGGTGATCCCTTGAAGGTTTTTGCCGAGACCTTTTCCAGGTTCATACCTTGTCCATAGTAGTACGCTTTCTATCTTGTTAATCAACCATATGTCCTTTTCAATTGCGTTGACTCACTCAATGCGATGTTATGTCTCTCCACCCAACTTCTTCCTATTTTCGATGACTGGAACGGTGTGATTGGTGTAGATGGGGTTGCTTCCATCTCCATGGATATGCACCTCCTGATGATTCCATTCAAACTTCACAACATGATACAGAGTCGAAGCCACTACCCCAGCGGCATGTATCAAGGGTCATCCCAACAATAGGTTGTAGGTAGCAGATATATCCAACACTTGGAACTCGACATCAAATCAGATTGGGCCTATCTGTAGGCTGGAATTGATTTCTCCGTTGGTGGCTCTTTGGGATCTATCAAACGCCTTCACATTCATGCTTCTCATCCATATCTCGTGCAGGCCTTTAACTAATCTCTTTAGAGTAGTTAGTAGGAATATGTTGAGACTGGATCTTCCATCTATTAGGACCTTGGCAATGAACTTATCCTCAAATCGCACTGTGGTGTGTAATGCCCTATTGTGACTTAGTCCCTCTGGTGGTAACTCATTTTAATGAAAGGTGATTTTATGGCTCTCCAGTACCTGCCCAACCATATTGGCCATCTCCCCACTAGTGATGTTGGTGGGCACATAAGCTTCATTCAGCACTTTCATCAAGGCATTCCTGTGTGTGTCGGAGTTTCGTAGTAGTGACAAGATGGATATCTAAACGGGAGTTTTGTTCAAATGGTCGACAATAGAGTATTCTCTTGCTTGTAATTTTCTCCAAAGGTCATCAGTAGTAGTTTTGACAACAAGTAGGTTGGATGCAGTTTCCTTGATTGCCCCTCCCCTGTTCTCAAGTGTATCAATTCTACCAGTTCTAGTCATGCGTTGTGCCACATAATCCCATGTGATGGCATCAGACTTGTAGGATGGTGTGGGAGCTACCATCACAGCGAAGGGTGTAGTTACCTCGAATTCAAATGGTGTTTGGGTTTGTACCACAACTGGTGTGAGGGTGACCAGAGACGTTTTAAGATCGTCTCCCTCTCGAATGAGTCCGATTGATCTCTCGGGATCCCATTCATCGTCAGTCTCTATCATATTCACTCCCTCACCACTGTGATCAAGGATAGGATTACTACACATATTTGGTATAGCTTCCTTCGCCTGTATGACCTAATTGTTGATCAATGTCTGAATCTTATCTTTCAGTGTGCGACACTTATAAATTGTATGACCGTTAATGCTTTAATGATAGGCACACGTGTTCTTGGGGTTATTCCACTAAGAAGAATTCCCCATAGCAACTATAGGGATAGGAGTGACATAACTAGTAGCCTTCGGTCTCTCGTATAGTTGGTCAATGGGCTCAAAAACTGGGTGTGTTGTCTAGGTGGTCTGCGGTCGATGTTTGGTCGTGGTTTTTGGTAGTTTTGGCAAGCGGGTAGAGGTAAATGGTAATATGTGGGTTCTGTATTATAGGTGTGGTAGGTGGTAGCAAGTTGTTGGTATCTGGGAGGTAAAGGTGGTATGTGGGTGTAGGTGTTTGGTATGTGAGAGGAGACTTAGGACCCTGGGCTACCATTACGACACCTACTTATTTCTTCTTGAAGATACCTCCTGATTGCAAGGCTTTATTTGTGGCCTGCAGTGCCTCAAAATTTGTCACCATCCCACTCTTAATTCCTTATTCTATTCTTTCTCCTAGATTAATAATGTAGGAGAATTTGTGGTTCTCAATAACCATCAACTTTTCATAATACTACGGGTCTTGAGCTCTGAGAAGAACTTGTTCATTTGTTCTTCTTCGATTGCTGGCCTTACTTTCACAGCCTCCGATCTCCATCGAGTAGCATACTCGCAGAAGGTTTCGGTTGTTTCTTCTTGAGGTTTTGAATGTAGAGAACCTTTGGTGCATTTTCTGTGCTGAAGCTAAATCTGTCCATGAATTCTGGTGTCATGCTTACCCAACTAACCCACTTCTTAGTGTTCTGGATGATATAGCAAGACAACGCATCTCCTGTGAGGCTTTCGCATGAACAGTTTCATGCGAATTTGTTCATTTTTGCCCATTCCTACAGGCTTGTCACAATATGTCCTCAGATGCACTTTCAGATCACCAGTTCCATCGAACATTTCAAATTTAGGAGGTTTGCAACCCTCAGTAAATTCCACATCTGGCTGAATGGGCACGTCTTCATAGTTAAACTTTCAATGACTTTACCATTTGTCATTCTAAACTCTATTAGTGACCTTCTTAAGTTCCTCCGCATGTTCTTAATGAGCAGTTCTTTCTCGATTGATTCAGGTATGTATAATGTTTGTTTCAAGGTGCGGGGTAAGGTTTCCACATATATTGGGTGCTCGATGAACTCCAAGAATCTGGGCATAAGGGTGGTCATTTGTTGAGTTTTGGGGATCAGGAGTAGGTTATGGTTCGTTTTGGGGAGTGTGATAAGTGGTGGTCTGTAGGTATTGGGTTGGATGATGATGGTGTTTCTGAGGAGTTGGGAGTGGGGAGGATTATGTTTTTGAGGAGGTGTGGGGTAGATGTGTGGTGCAGGAATGTTTGGAGGCGGGTTTTGGTTTTTTGTGTTTTATGGTGGTGTTTGGTTCTGGGTAGTTGGATTTTGTTGGTTAATGTCAGAGACATTGAGGGTGAGACAAAAGGTTTCCAAGTTTCGGACCTGCTCAAGTTCTCCTTTTAACTCCAAGATTTTCTATTCCAAACGTAAGATCAGTTCATTTTGCACCGGAGTGTTTCGGCCATCTGAAGTTTTGACATTCTCTGCCATGGTAGCGTTATCCTTTCTAATACCACTCAAATCATCCATTTTCACTTTTTATTTGTTCTTGCTTTCAGGATCGCTTGGTGGAGGAGGAGGTGGAGGATCTTTGGATCTAGTGTGATGTGCTGACAATGCCATTATGCACGAACCAACCTTGGGGAATGCAAATAATCAAAAAGGTAACCAAGTTAGTAAGGCGTATTGAAAGAATGTTTGCAGTATTCAACATGTTTTGCAAAGTCATGCAATAATTCACGTCCTAATTTGGGGACCTCGTTGTGCCTGAGGTAGGCCTAAGCGACACATTGACCTGGAGAAATTGATGCCAATAATTGCATCATTTTATTAATGCGAAGATGAGCCAAACCTTTACTAAATAGACAATAATAATAAAGTTACTAATGGCATTTAGCCTTATTACAATCAGAATCTAAAGGTAAGATAGAAAACAGTAAAGAACATTATTTCCTAGTCTACTTGGTCCCTGAAGGACCTTCTCTGTGCTTGGTTATGTTGACTCCATCAATCAAGTTCCCAGGTCGCGCATATACAATAACAAGTAAGCTTTATCTAGGTTCCCTCATTCACTGTCATCCATGTTTTGACAATCTGAAAGCCTTTTTCTCATCTTCCCCTCAAGCTCCACCAATCCCTGTTGCAGATATTCCAACCTCTCTATTGACTTAGTGGTGATTCCCATCCATTTGTTTATAGCCTGCATGTCCACTTTGTGTTGTTCCGGATGCCTAGCTTCAGACTCGAAAACCCTTTTGCGAAATCTCCTATATTTAACATGTGTCTCAGCAACATCATCAATGATCCTGTTTTCCAGATTGTCTCCTAGCTTGACATCTTCCGCTATATCGTCTACAAATCATGATGGATAGAAGTACACATGACCGGCGTGATACCTGTCTAGCTCAATGGTCTCTCTTTCCACAATGTTCATCTGGTTCCACAGATGTTGTGCCTCGAACTTGAAAGGAATGATGTTCCCTTTGAAATTTGCCTTGTACTTGAATCCCGAGGTATGACCTATTTTCTTCCCGCTTGTCTTATTACCCTTATAGGAGCATAAGGATAAATTCCCCGCAACCCGATTAGTACCAATGAGTAGTGTCTCTCGACCTAATAATGAACTCACTGCTAGGAAACAATTCAAACATCCAAAGTACCTACTCGTCTGTCAGATTGCTGAAGAAACGCACCCAACTTACAACACGTATGCAAACATGTCTAGGATAAGTGTCATTTTCTTTGGGTGGTGGTAGGCTATGTAGTCATTCATTGGCCGTCGCAGAATTTCTTGATGATATTCTCCCCTATGAAAGTTTTCTAATAGCAAGACTTGCAGTAACATATTACAACCTTCAAATGGATGAATCCCTACTTGCACCAATCTAGAGCACGATACAACTCAGCTAGGATCATGGGGATGATGATATAGGTTTTTCTCTCGATGCCTTCCATTAAAGTCCTGGCAACCATGGGTAAGTGAGTTTGGATCCTTCCCCTTTCATTGGAAATATCAACAAACCCAAGAAGCAAATGGTGAACACATAAACTCGGCGGTGTGTCCAACCTAAGAAACTAATGGCGAGTTCCTCATGATGGAGACGATACGACTTACCATGTCCATAACACTCGTAAAGAAACCCAAAAGGGATGTAGGATTTCTTTAAGCAGATCAATTCTTCATTTTTCTTAAAGCCCAACTTCTTTAGAAAACCGCGAGGGGTGCGATTCTCTGGTACCAGTAATCCCGGACTATCCATGGCAACTTAGTAAATCCTCTTATTTCTTCTAAGAGAGGAGTCATTTCTATGTCACCAAATTGGAAGACAACTCTTTTCTCATCCCAGTACATCGTAGCAGCCTCAATCAATGCCCTATTTAGTCGGATATTAAGCAAGGATGGCAAGTCGCCAACTACCCTTCTCACACGATTCTTGTCTCAAGGCGCAAGGTCTTTCCACTTTTCATGTAGCAAAGGTGGGATGTTTTGGACCATGCCAAACCTAGGGATTTCGTGCTTCATTTTATGCAAACAAATAAAGATTAGCCTTTTCCCCTCCATTTTCGACCACTTACATAATAATGATCAACATATTGGCACATTTTCTCCAAGTAATGCACATAACATGATGGTGTCCATTGTGATTGTGGAAATCCCGTCGGACTTTGGACAAGGCTTATCTTAGTGGGTTGTTACGTTAACAATGTCTAACGCATACTAGGTATAACATGATGCATGTACATTTGACATTAGAGTAAGGTTACAATAATGGTCAAGTCCGATACTCTCAAGTGGACAACTTTGGAGGGAAAGGCATGGGACAGTCGACTATGTCACACCTCCTTTTTCCACCCCCGGATTGATGAAGGGGTAGTAAGGGAGTTTTTCCACTTTAAGTGACATTATTCAGATTTGGGATTCATTTTAGTTTTCAGAGTCGCCACCTGGATTTTTGACGATGCTCCGGGACACCGATTTATTTTAAAATCTCAAACCGAGGAAATTTTGACTCTGTTTTAATTTGTCTGCGACCAGAAATCCGAGTAACGAATTCTGTTAACCCGTGAGAAGCTGTTAGGCACCCCGAATTTTGTGGTTCTAGCACGGTCGCTTAAATATTAATATTTGTCCTAGATTATCTGACTATTTACGTGTTTTAGCCTATCGTGCATTTAACATTTTAAATTTTTAACCGTTTTTAGTATTTTATGGATTTATCTTGAAACAAGTCACGATGGCGTGCACTTGTTTACTTTTGGACAGATTATAACTGCGCCACATGAAATGCACCGCTATAACATGTGATTTTTATTATTGTAGTTTGAAATTGTGGTCAGATATCATGAGTTGCAAATCCGAATGGAGATTTACGTATCGTGACCATGCCACGGGAATCGTACCCATAGCTACGATGTTCATTAGTCGTACTTAAAGCATACCACGAATGTTCATGAGTTAATTATTTCCTATGTGTTGGAATCTGCTTGTGAGAATCTAAAGTTTATGAAATTTATGTGGAAGGAACAAAGAGGATTGATTATTTGTAAGATGAGCTAGTTTATGAATTGTGGAAGAGGTGTATGGTTTAGCTTTTATGAATTACTAACGAGATCAATTATATTATTAAATTATAAGATAAATTTACAACTTAGCAAAGTACTAATATTTTATATCTCGAAACTATTTTTATTTCTGGTAATTTATAAGAGATGGTCCAGCTTATTTGAATTATTGCTTATGGGCTTCTTTATTAAGATTATTCAATTAGGCTTAATTATCTGAAAATCCACACGATCCAAACAAGTAAATTCCCACCACAAACCTTATGACCCATATATTTCCTATATCTAATACATATCGAATCCACAAGTAAGGCAAATATGATGAATCTACTTTCTTTTTGTTTAGCACTGCCAGAAGCCTACCGAGAACTCATGGATTTCATATTTGAAGCCTAGCAAGGAAAACCAATAAACAATTGTTTTGCCTTAGTGAAATTACTCAAAATTCATACATGGACTCAGCATAAGCACGTAAACTATAATCTATGGAAATTAATAAACTCCAACCATCATTAGTATTTGGATTAACACCCACAGACATCAAGGATAATAGGGAAGAAATTGAACCTGAAAGAGCTTCCTTTAATATTAGATAAGATGATCAGGACAAGTATAAATGGATCTGATTGTGTTAGTTTCAGCAACGAGCCAATTCCAAATAGCAAAGTGAACCGCTAACCCCGACTGGAACCACGAACGCATCTCGACGACTTCGAACGAAAATGTTGTTGTTATGGGGCTGTTCTGCTGCGTTATTTGAATTATTTTTGAGTAGTTTTTCAGCTTTGTTTTTGAGGCCGAACTTTGGTAGCTAAAGGTAGTGGTTTATGGTTGTTTAAGAGCGATTTATGGACTGGTTGAAGGTGGCTTTTGGGGTTAAGTTTGAGCTGGATTGGGTGTTTATGGATGGCCTTTTAAACGGGAGAGGGAGGGGGTAAAGCCGACGGCATTAGGGTAGTGGAGTTGGTGAGAGGCTGGCCGGATGTTGGAGAGAATGAGGCGGCGGCTGCTCTCTTGGTTGATGGAGGTTGGACGGTGATTGATTGTTGTAGAATTTTTGTTAGTGTTTTTTATGTGTCCAAAATCAAGGGAAACGTCTTTTTGGAGAAGATGAAGATGGAGGGGTGCGCAGCTTTGCGTCTCTAGGGAAAGCCCGAGTTTTTAGTCCCCCCTTTTTTGTGCTTCGTATGTGTGTATTTATAACGTGTATTTCATGTGGGGAGAAAGAAAATTGAGGGATAAGGACGAGTAAAAATATTCTCCATCTGACTGTGTAGAAATCTTTTCGTTTGGCCCCAAAAAGGTATGTCCCTTGAGCAGGTGAGTTTGTTATGAAACTTTGTCCATTTGTGATGATGTGTCAACATATGATTTGCTCTTCATTTTTTTTTCTTTCTTTTCTCTTTAAAGAATATATAAATAGACAAAGATAAAAAGACTAGTCCTATAATAAAAAATAACAATTACCTACTTCTAATTTAGAATTATTTAAAATAATACAAAACCACTAACTTACTAAAGTCAAGAGGAAAATATATTTTTGTGAGTTTTCTTTCTTTTTTTGCAAATTGGAACAAAATTTAATACTCTAAAATGTGAATCTTTTTGTGTGATTTTTAATTTTCTCAAATAAAAAATATAAAAGGATGAAATAAAAGCTAAATTATAGGGATTAATCTTAAAACTATTTTAAATATTAAAAAGGAAGTGAAAATCCAAATATGGTCAAAAATTAGGTGGTCACAGATGCCCCTCTTTGACTGAAAACACGAAGAGTTTTCGGACAAAGAACGAAAAGACATGTTTTGATCCGACATTTATTTAGAAGTGTAGAAAACTTAAAAGGAAGGAGGATGTGACCGAGTCTTGGTTTTGTACAGCCTACATATCTCGGGTTATAAGGGAATCAGGTCGCATGTAGTTCAAAGAGTTTTGGAGTGATGGAGTTGGTGGAGAGGATGAGAGACTCGAGTGAGGTGCCGTTCCGTCGAGGCTCCAGTTCGCGGTCCCTTTATTACATCAAAATCAAAAAGAAAAGACTAACTAAGCCTATCAGCTATGACTCATAAGATTCATATCTATGAGTCTTCTGAAGCTTGGTCTTGAGTCTTGGCTCGTTCTACATGCAGACTCTGATCTGAATCTTGATGTTTGCTGGCTGCAGGTGCTAGTTCATTCTTCTACAGCTTTTTCGGATCAAGAATGGACATGCATAGCTGGTGACATCAATTTGTCTCGAGCAGTCCACATCTTTTCCGCTTCTATACTTTGGGGTTCAACTCTTTTTTTTTCTTCTTTTCTTTTATTCTAAATTGAGACGTCTTCTTTTGGTCGTCTCGAATCCATTGTAACCTGCACAAAATCAAAGCAAACGAATGAAATTTTCTGCCCCAGTTTTCACTAGGAAAATTCCGTGAGTTATTGTAACAAAATCTATGCTACTTTATTATTGAAAGCAATGAAAAGTCGGGAATTGTGCTCCCGGAGTTATTGTAGACTACGGACTGGACACCCTATGCCCAAAGGTTAAATCAACTAGGGGTTGGAGACCCTATGTTGGAAAAAATCGACATGTTATAATGCCGTCTGGGAAAAGATCACCGGGTTATGCCGGTGTCTAGGGGGAGGATCAACAGGTTATGTAATTGTCAAGAAAGAGATCACCAGGTTATGCCGGTGTCTGAAAAGGTCAACATGTTATGTTGTTGCCTGAAAAAGAGATCACTGGGTTATGCCAGTGTCAGGAAATGATCAACAGGTTATGCTGTTGTCAGAAAGATCACCAGGTTATGCCGGTGTCTGCTAGGGAGTGGGACCCTATGTTGGAAAGAAGACTAGGGAGTGGAGACCCTATGTCTAAAGTAAAATCGCCTAGGGATTGGAGACCCTATGTTGGAATAGCGACTAGGGAGTGGAGACCCTATGTCTAAAAATAAAATCAACCAGGGATTGGAGACCCTATGTTGGAAAGAAGACTAGGGAGTGGAGACCCTATGCCTAAAAACCAAATGAACTAAGGATTGGAGACCCTATGTTGGAAAGAAGACTAGGGAGTGGAGACCCTATGTCTAAAATAAAATCAACTAGGGATTGGAGACCCTATGTTGGAAAATGAGACCATTGAATTGTGTACCTATGCTAAAATTAATTAAGAAGGATTTTTTTTTTTTTTGTTTTGTCAATTTTTTTTGTATATCTTAGGAGAAAGATTCATCAGACTAAGACGTTTATCCTAGGAGAAAGATTCATCATACTAGGTTTTCTTTATCTTGGGAGAAAAATTCATTAGACTAAGACAAGTATCCTAGGAGAAAGATTCATCAGACTAGTTTTTTTTTTATTATTTTAGGAGAAAGATTCATCAGACTGAGACTTTGATCCTAGGAGAAAGTTCATCAGACTAGGTCTTCTATCTTAGGAGAAAGATTCATCGGACTAAGTTTTTGATCCTAGGAGAAAGTTCATCAGACTAGGTCTTCTATCTTAGGAGAAAGATTCATCGGACTAAGATTTTGACCCTAGCAGAAAGTTCATCAGACTAGGTCATTTTTTGGTATCTTAGGAGAAAGTTCATCAGACTAGGTTTTCTATCTTAGGAGAAAGATTCATCAGACTAAGATTTTGATCCTAGGAGAAAGTTCATCAGACTAGGTCATTTTTTGGTATCTTAGGAGAAAGATTCATCAGACTAAGATTTCTATCCTAGGAGAAAGTTCATTAGACTAGGTTTTATATCTTAGGAGAAAGATTCATCGGACTAAGATTTTGATCCTAGGAGAAAGTTCATCAGACTAGGTCATTTTTTGGTATCTTAGGAGAAAGATTCATCAGATTAAGATTTCTATCCTAGAAGAAAGTTCATGAGATTAGGTTTTCTATCTTAGGAGAAAGATTCATCAGACTAAGATTTTTATTGGGAGGAAAATCAGCAGACTAGGACTCTTTATCCTGGGAGGAAAAAATGCGAAGAGTAATGGTAACATTTTATGCATACTAGCAAGACATATAAAGGCAAAGATTTGAGAAACTACCCTTTTGTCGGCTCTTCTCTTCTTCTTCTTCTTTTTTTTTTGAACCAACTCCCTTGCACTGCTTTGTTCCTGTTTCAAACAAAGAAAATTTTGTCAATTTTAAAAGTGGTGGTCGGTTTGTGGCCTTGAGTCTTGGGCAGCTTGGCTTTTGCTCGATCAGCCTGAGTCAGTTTCAAGAGACTTTTTCTTCTGCATCAAACCTGATTGTTTCACACCTAGTGCCATTTGTATTTGTGGCTCAGTCAGCCTTATCCCAAAGGAGATCTTTACATAGGCGACCTTTTCGAATATCTTGATTGGCTTCTTGCCTTTTGGAGCAATTTGTCTATAAGAGAGAATCATCAGTTATCTTTGCTTGCACCAAGTAGGCTGACACGACTCTTTTGGGGGGGAAGCCTCTGCATGAATCCTTAATTCATATTGACTGTAACATTGAATTGCTGGCCAAATTCACTTTTGTGCAACTGAAAAGCTGATAGCAGATTTTGAAATCTTTTCTTGCTTGTTTTGACAAGGCCTGACTCGGAATGAATGACACAATGATTCAAAGAAGTAAGTATCAACAAGCAATGCCCCTGTCGGAAGGACATATTTTTTTTTATTTTTTATTTTTTATTTTTTGGCGGTGACTAGCCTTAATGATCATGACATGCATTTTGGTCTTAACGACCGATCTATCAAACTGATCTAACCTTTCCTTTTACAATTCTTATGACCTTTGAAGGCGGGCTTTTTTATGCCAATTCTTCGCATCAACTTCACGACTCACTTACAACTAGTGGTGCCCCGAAGGGTTTTCACCAGCAATTCTCTCTCATTTATTCATCTTTGCTTACCATTGCCTTACAGTGCCCGTGAGGGTTTTCACTAGTAAGACTCTCTCATTTTTTTTTCTTTTTCTTTTTCCTTTTTCTTTTGTGAGAAACTTGACAGTGTTCTATATCGTGTGACAGTCGTTGCTCATTCCATGCGTTCTTGGGTGAACAACTGACAATGTTCTATGTCGTGTGGCGACCGTTGCTCATTACATGCTTCTTTTGGCATTCTTGAAGGCATATCGGGAGGTCTTTATTTGGAAGGTTTTTGCATAGGGTTGGAAAGGAGGTTGGCATGAAGGCTTAAAGTAGACTCAAAATGAGGGGTTATAAACTTCCAACTCTCGGAATCGACTCTTTTAAAAGGGAAGTAAAATTTCTTCCCCAGTTTTAGCTACTGGGGATTTTTCTGGATTTTTGTTTCTTTTGAATCTTATTTGGTTGGACTGAACCGTGTAAGGCTGCCTACGTATCCAATTTTTTTTTTTTTTTTTTTAAGGAATCAGGTCTAACGTAGTTCAAACATCTGACCTACCTATTTTTCATCTTTCTTTCTTTTTCTCATTTTTTTTCATTTCATTTTTCTTTCTTTCTTCTTTCTTTTTTTTTTCAAAACAAATTTCCCAAGCTTTTATTTTCTGAGGGCATGGACTGTTCTTTTCTCCTTTTTCCTTTTACTTGACTTTCTAAGAATTGCCCCAGTTTGTACTCTTGGGGCATGGATTTTTTCATTTTTGTTTTTTTTTTTTCATTTTCAAATTTTTTTTTGGTCTTTTTACTCTAAACTTGATTCCAAGAGAGGGTGGTCAAATAAAATAACATAGGCTCAAAAGGGGTAAAAAAAGGGTATAAAGTGTTTAGATAGAAGAAAAAGGCCTCCAAGCCTCGAGAACGCCAAAACATATTATCTTTTTGCGATCATAACATTGATGAACATTTATATCTTCTTGGTGTGTCGTGGTCGAAAGACACTTTTCATCTATTAATGCCAAACTTTTGACCAAGCTTTAATTGATTAAACATCCTCAAGCCCGATCTTCACAATTATTTGACGGTGAATTTTACTCGACCTTAGTTCCAAAGTATCTCAAATCTTTATTCATCCTCAAAAGTGTCTCTTTCTCACTTATCTCACTCAACACTAAATCAGTTTTTTATGATCTGGCCAAAATTTCCGCATGCATGTCATATCACTAAAACTAGCGAGAAAGGAGCTAAGCATGGAATGAGACAAAAGGAAAAATTGTATTTCATTGAGTAAACAACAAGATAAACAACCTAAATCTGAGTTAGAACCCTAAAATAACCCCGGTAATGAATATAGCAACAAAACAGACAAACAAGACTGACAAAAACAGAACAAAGGATAGAAGGGTTTGAGTCAATAAAACAAAACAAATCTGGATCACAACCCTAAAATAACCTAGATAATAGAAAAAACATCAAAACAAGCTACCAAGATTCCTTCCTAGTGGGGAGAGAATGGATTTTCAATTGCTAAGCTTAACATTTAGCCACAAATTCGCTCATCAGAATCAGCAGATCATTCTCCAATTTCAAAATCATCAATTTCAGTTAGCAAGTTCCCGAGAGGATTCTCATACTCCCTGTCACCACGCATCATCCCCACAAAGTGTGCACCATCATGTGCAGGTAAATGATTTTGTGTGATACTCTGGGTGTCACTATCTATGATCACAATCAGATTTTCCTAGATCATCCTTTCTATTTCTCTTCTCAAATCCCGACATCTTTCAACATCGTGCCCCTGGGCATTGGAATGGTACTCACACCTTTTATAAGGGTCAAAGCTTCTTGCACGTGGGTCCACATGATTTGGAGGAATAGGTGCAATCATGTCATAATGCTTTAATTTCTCAAACAAGCTTGCATAAGACTCTCCTATTGGTGTAAAATTATCTTTAAACCTTTGTTCCCCTCTATACCCCTGGCTTGGACGTTGGTTATAGGGCACTTGAAAATTTTATGGAGGCTGGTGGAGATCTTGCGATGCAGGTGCTCGCTTTCTGGGGTGTCTTGGTGACTGGACAACATACTCAGGTGGAGCAAAATAGTATTGTGGATTCTGAGGTGGATAGTGTGCTCATGTGAATCATTGGAAAACTGACGAGGCTGGTCACACTTTCGAGATGTTCTCCTAGGACCTCTTGTCCACCCTGATGTCATCATAATTTCTTCATCCTTCTCATTTGTGTCACAAAGATTACGAGATTTCAATCTGGACAGCCTGAGTTACGGCTTTGAGAGCTGCTTGACTTATAATTCTGCCTGTCTTACGGCCATTCTCTACCATTTCTCCCATTTTGATTGCTTCCGAGAAGGATTTTCCAACTGTGAACATCATGTTTTAAAAGTAATCTAGCTCTTGCGCCTGAAGGAAGACAGTGATTATCCCGTGTTCATCCATGGGTTCCTTAACTCTAGCCGCTTGCTCTCTCCATTTGATGGCATATTCGCTGAAACTTTCAACTGGTTTCTTCTTTAGGTTAGAAAGGGAATTGCGGTCTAGGGAAATGTCGATGTTGTATTGGAACTGTTTGACAAAGGCTTGAGCCATGTCATCCCAGACATACAAGCAAGATGTGTCTTGATCAGTAAACCATTCAGAGGCTACCCTCGTAAGGCTTTCGCCAAAATAAGCCATTAGCAATTCTTCATTTCTTCCTGCACCTCTTAGATGATTGCAATACCTTTTCAGGTGGGCTATGGGATATCCATGTCCATCATACTATCCCTAAGGAACTCTTGAAGATGGCCCTCATTGAATAGACGGGATACCTCCTCTCTCAATTGCCTACACTCTTCGGTCCTATGACCATGCGTGCCATGATACTTGAACATTTAGTTTTGGTTTCTTTTGAAAGGATAGATTTGTATGGGTCTGGGCCACCTAGTGTATTTGATCCTTTTGATAGCCGATACAATTCCTGATACATCGACGCTAAAATTGTATTCTGATAGCCGAGGTGCCTCTGTGGGATCCGCATACTTGTCAAGACAAAAATTGCTCACAAGTCCAATAGAAATTTATGCTCGATAACCTCTTCGATCGTTCCCGGTGGAATTGCGTCCCGGACCGTTGTTCCTTCGATCTGCAATTTATGGTTGGTACCGATCTTTATTTGACCTTGGCTCTCTTTCAGCGTCCCTCTGATTTTTACCTGTTGACCAGTTGGATGTACTAAACCGGAAGGAGCTCCCAATTGGTCGTCCTCGATCCTGATCTTCGATTGATATCAATTGTGAACATCTGCCCAAGTTACAGCTAGATACTTGATCAAATTTTGTTTCAACATACGTGATGCTATAGAACTACATTCATTCAACCCTTGGGTCAAAGATTGAATGGCCCAATCATCTGCGACTGGTGGAAGTTCAATGCGTTCCATTTGGAACCGGAACACGAACTCCCTTAGCATCTCATTATCGCTTTGTCTTACCTTGAAGAAGTCTGATTTCCTTATTGCGACCTTTAGGGCCCCGACGTGCTCTTTTACAAGATAATCTGCCAACATGGTGAATGAATCGATGGAATCTAGTGGCAGATTGTGCTATCAAATCATTGCTCGCTTCGACAGGGTCTCTCTGATCTTTTCAACAGCACCGACTGGATCTCGTCGTCCTCCAAGTCATTACCATTGATGGTGCATGTGTAAGAGGTAACATGTTACTTGGGGTTAGTGGTCTCGTTATATTTGGGTATGTCAGGCATACAGAACTTCTTTGGAATGGGCTTCGGAGCCGCACTCGGAGGGAATAGTTTTTGCACAAAAATTTTCGAATCCATTCATTTCAAGATGGGTGGTTCCCCCGGTATCTTGTCAACTCGGGAGTTGTAAGTCTCCACCTTTTTATCACTGGCTTCGGTTGCTCCCAAATGCACACGCAAGTACACGTGGTCGTACAAGTAATAAAATGATAAGTCGACTGTCGAACCCACAGAGACTTGTATCAAATACCCACTAAAATTACTAAAATTGTTATTCAGTCAAGCTAAAATCAAGTTCAAGAATATGATTATACTAAGCTATAATTCTAAGTAATAACTAAATTATCAAGTAACAAGTTGAGTTTTGTGTTTTCAGTAGAGACAAGTATTCCAGGGTTGTGATTGATTCACCAATCATATTGTGTTCTAGTTAACTCTCCCTTTCATACAATTCACTCATTGTTGATAATTAATCGATAATTTCTCTCATAGCCTTCTCCCGAAGTACTACTCGCCTATTCGTAGATTAACGCCTATATTCCTATGAAATCAATCTATTAAGAACACATTAAGATTACGATATTTAATTAAGCATGATGACTAGGTATATTCCTATCGTAACAACAAATCTGTCCCCCCCCCCCCACCCAAGATTTAAGATCGCGCTTTCTTGAATTCTTCTCTAATCTATACATGGCTTTCCCAAGCATATCGTAGATATTAAATAGAACCTAACTGCTGGCCAGACAATTAAGCAATTAATCACAGAATTAAAGAAACAACCATATATTAGTGAATTATAATCAAGGTTAAGCTAAAGTTAAACAACAATATTCATGGCTAAATCAAAACCCCTGAACAATGGATTTTTAGCCACTCATGATAATAGCAAACAATTTCATAAGGGTTGAATAATTGAAAATACTAGAAAAAAATGAAGAAAACTAAGATCTCTTCGCTATTGAATCTTAGGCCTGTCTTCGCCAGCTTACTCCGTTTCACTGTTCTCGAGCACACTTTCAACGTTTCAATATCCCTTTTCCTCTACTTTCATCTCCAATTCACCTATACATAAAATAGACTCCATTACGTGCAAATAAAGTGTAATTTCTCATAAAGCATGTAAAATGCAAGGCACAAAATATACGAAACTATGGAATTATAGCCGCACATCAATGCCCCACACATAGACATTGCTCGTCCTCGAGAAATCAAACTACACTTATAGACACAAACTCTTTAAACAATCCTCCTCACTCATCACACAAAGAATCTTTAAAATAGAATAAGCACAAGGGTGTAACATATTCACCTCAATATTTGACTCACAAGTACCATGCACTATTTCACAATTCACTCACTTACTCTAACATAGAGATCAATGATATTACCTTTACTTGATGAATCAAGTTCCCTCACACAACAAAAGAGAGTATTCCACACGCAATAAAATTTAAGAACAATTAGGAACTCAAGATAGAAAGAGTTCACTCACTCTCAGAAATAACATTCATATGCTACAAAAGATGCACCATAGGCTTGCCCGTAGTGTACTACTCTACTAATTGAGCTCATTCAGTCTAGGATAAAGTAGGACTTTCATTGGTTGTAATGTAGGCTGCGGGTCGGGTGGGATACATCTTGATATGAGTGACTACACCTCCCTAAGCACTTTAATACATGTAGTTTAACATTCAAACTCCATACTTATGTCATACCAAAATTCCACCTTCACATCAATGTACATTAACTCCATATTTCTTTATGAACAATTACATCAAGAGGCACCACTACCATGTAATAATTTTCACATCAACACAACTATTTTTTTTCTTTTCTTCTTTTTCAATTCAAGTGGCTCTTACTTTGTTTTTTCAAAACAGTGCACCTTTCTCCTTATTTCATTAGTTCAACTCAAAACCCAAACCAACTACCCTACACTTTAACTTTTACAAAGTTCATAACAATTCAAGTGTTCATGATAGGTCAAAAGGTTCAAATAAATGGTTAATTCAAACAAATGGGTAAGTCTTGTAATGTGGTTGCCAAAGAAACAGGATTACAGCCTCAACGGGGTTAACTACGATGCATAACAATTAGGCGGGTAAAATAAAAAAAAAAAAAGAAAAAAACTACTATTTCGCTTTGTAAACACACGAGGAAAGTTCTAGACATCAAACACAATGCATAGGATAACATACAAACCTCACACACACATGGAACATAACTCACTCAGGATTGGACTCATCGATACACTCTAGTGAAAGCAGTTAAGAAAATTTAAGATTATAACATTTAAGGTACTTATACAAGAGTAAAAAACTGAGCCTAAGCATCACATCCAAAGTACTAACTATTCTCAAGGCATAACAAAGTCAAGAGATATTTCTTCAACCCAATTCACATCACAATGTCTCCTCTCCTAAACAAAATAAAACTAACTACACTCAGTTAAAAAAAAAACCCTTGGAAAAGAACCGCGGAACAAAGAAAAACCAAGGGGGAATTACTACACTACCTACAAAAAAAATCTTTTTGTACTTTTTCTTTAGACTTAAATCCCTCAAGAAAACTGTCTAGGAGATCCATCGTCGGGAAAAGTCCAATTTCTCAACTTTTGTTTTGGTTTTTTATTTTCCATAGCTACTAAAATACTACACAACTACGAAATCACAAATAAGAATTTAACATTTTTTTCTACATCCTGCGAATAATCTAGAGAATTCTCCCACCCCACACTTAAAAGAGTGCAATGTCCCCAATGCACAAATAAATCAAAACAATAACAAAGGTGGACAATAAACTCCTTGAAAGGCCAAAGTCCGAAGGAATAGCGGCTCACAGGTACTCAGACTTCACCCCGTGCATAGTCCTTTGTGTGACAGTCCACACTTATTTCTCACCGTCTAAATCGCTTTTGCACTCTTCCAATGAATCTGTCTCCTATGTTTATAATCCTA
Organism: Nicotiana knightiana; assembly: GCA_005239525.1. Taxonomy (NCBI): domain Eukaryota; kingdom Viridiplantae; phylum Streptophyta; class Magnoliopsida; order Solanales; family Solanaceae; genus Nicotiana; species Nicotiana knightiana. Next base: position 6,111 of record MDKJ01014161.1, on the reverse strand, counting down.
CAAAACAAAAATAAACATTACAACAATAATAAGAAAAAAATAAAAATAAAAGAAAATAATAAAGATGGGTTGCCTCCCAACAAGGGCCTGATTTAACGTCGCGGCACGACTTACACTACTTCATCACTTTTCCTTCCACTTTGAGGATATAAATCCCCCCCCCCCCCCCCCCCCCCCTAATTTTACATCAATTTTTCTATCACGTTCCTGGGGTGGCGGTGTAAAAATAAAGGAAGCAAACAATAGGTATCGCATGTTGCACTTCTTGGCCTTTAAGTGGGGATGTCATTTTGTCTCCTTGGTATGGAAAATTTCAAGATATAAGAACTTTGTTCCTGTTCTATTGACTCACCCATATGCTCAAATAGATAAATTCCCATGTCACCAAACAAACATAATTTTGAAAAGTATTTAGAATGAGGTCCAATACACTCCAACTCCAAAATTGCATTATTATTGACATCCTCTATTTTGCACTCTTCGTCAACCTTGACATCATTAATAATATTTTGGTCGAATTGTTGGAATTCCTCTTTCCACTCCACAAACTGACCAGTATCCACAAAAATTGGTTGTAGGGCATATGACGCCTCATAGGTCATCGATATCTGAGCCAAATTGGTCTATCTCTTGCCTGAGCTCAGTTCTTCCTTCTATCAGTATTTCTGTCATATTTAAAGATTATCACAGAGAAACTCATGAAATTTTATTAGCTGAGCTTGTTCCTCTAGCTAAGATTGGCTCACTACATATGCTTTTTCAAAATTATCTTCTTGTGGGAACTCGCCCTCTTTAGCCAATTCTTCCGCATCGGCCTTCATTCTCATTATTGTTGCACTAATTCTTTGTATAGCCTTTTGATTTTCATCTTGTTGATCGGCTAGTTGCCTCATCATGTCCATAATACGAGCATCATGTTCCATATCCTCCACTTTATTGCTCCTATCAAACTCATAGACATTATTAAAAATATTATAATAAGAGCTCTGACACGGATAATATGAATTAGGACAATCATCCAATGGCCACCTTAACAACCACACATATTACAAATACTCCACCCATAAGATTGAGATTCACAATTTTACCACAAGTATGGTCATCCACAATATGGACAAGGATCGCCATAATAAGAATAACCAATACTCAACCCATTCTCATTCCAAGATGTCATGCCAACAAAGATAATAAAATATTAAACTAAGATAAAAAAAATAAAAAATTTGAATAGAAAAAAAGTAAAATCTAATATAGTAAAATAGTTAATTTCTATGTCCCCGGCTAGGGCGCCAAAAACTTTTTGCTCCCAAACGCACACGCAAGTATTCGTAGCCGTAAAACTAATAAAATGATAAGTCGAGTATTGAACCTACAGAGACTTGTATTAACTACCCATTAAAATAACTAAAATTGTTATTCAGTCAAGCCAAAATCAGGTTCAAAAATATGATTATACTAAGCTATAATTCAAAGTAATAACTAAATTATCAAGTAACAAGTTGATTTTTGTGTATTCAGTAGAGACAAGTATTATAGGGTTGTGATTGATTCACCAATCATATTGTGTTCTAGTTGACTCTCCCTTTCATAAAATTCACTCATGGTTGCTAATTAATCGATAATTTCTCTCATAGCCTTCTCCTGAAGTACTACTCACCTATTCAAAATAGATTGACGCCTATATTCCTATGAAATCAATCTATTAAGAACGCATTATGATTACAATATTTAATTAAGCACGGTGACTAGGTATATTCCTATCCTAACAACAAATCTGCCACCCCCCAAGAGTTAAGATCGCGCTCTCTTCAATTCTTCTCTAATCTATACACGACTTTCCCAAGCATAACATAGATAGTAATTAGAACCTAACTATGGTCAGACAATTAAGAAATTAATCAGAAGAAAAAACCATATATTAGTGAATTGTAATTAAGGTTAAGCTAACGTTAAACAGCAATATTCATGGCTAAATCATAACCCTAGAAAAATAGGTTTTTAGCACTAATGATAATAGCAAACAATTTTATAAGTGTTGAATAATTTAAAATACTAGAAAAAGATGAAGAAAACTGAGATCTCTTCGCTTCCGGATTTTTCTCGTGTGTATCCTCCTCCAAAAGTGGCGTCATTAGGTCTATTTATATTTGTAGGAAAAGACCTAAACGTGTAGGTCAAGTACTAGTCAAACCAGAAAACTAAATAAATCTTCAAAACTAGGAATGGATCTCGGCCCAGGCCTGGTGTCTCCCGCCTAACGCCTGAAAAACCTGGCCCTAAGCCTGGTGTTGCAAGCCTAACACCTGGTTCTTCTTGGCCTTTTCCTTGCCTCGCCGGGTCTAACACCTACATACAAACCTGGTGTCGCCAGGCTAATGCTTGCTATAGGCCTGGCTTCACCATCTTTCTCCTTTTCACTGTTCTGGAGCACACTTTCAATGCTTAAGTATCCCTTTTTCTCTACTTTCATCTCCAAGTCACCTACAAATAAATTAGATTCCATTACGTACAAATAAAATGTAATTATATAAAAGCATGTAAATGTAAGGCACACAATGTACGAAACTGTGGAATTATAGCCACACATCAGCTTCAATTTTCTTCTCTCCTGATTTAATTCTCTTGGTGAGCTCCTTGAGCATTTTCATTACAACAGGATCGGTCCCAGATGTGTTATTGCTCAATATTTTCGGTACTGGCTCGGTACAGCGAGTAATCTCTGGCTCGACCCTATTTGGAGCTCTCTGCTTATTTTGTTACTGAGAAATGGTGGTTTGTTGAGCCTGAAGCATTTCGAATATCACTTGGAGACCGAATCCTTCGTACTCTCTACCCTGTGTACCCCGGCCTTTAGATCGGACTTCTCTCCGTACACTTCCCTCGAGATTTGCGCCTAAGTCCGCATTCAAAGCAACGTGCAAACTGACGTCGACTGGGTTGATGGGCGGTACTCCTCCGAGACCAGCTTGTGGTACCTCGATCCCTAGAGCAACCGTATTTTCGTTTTCCCCGTGAAGTCCAACGCCATTGTCACCATGTGTAGATGCGATTTGTAAGTTTGACATGTATCAACCTGAAAGCAAAAATTATTGACAAGAGCAGGCGTAAAATAGTGTGGTTTACCAGAATCAGTACTGAACAATCACTATTATCCTTAGCCCCACGGTGGGAGCCAAACTGTTGTCACGACCCAAATTACCTCGACGTATTCTACATGTCAATGCATCAACAATATGAAATACAGAATGTGCTCCCACTCTCCAATACTCGTCCACTCAGTACTGTATATGGTTCACCTAGCCCAGGGAAGATCCATCCCAGAATACATACACATCAGACAGAAGTCACTTAGTACTAAGGAAGGGTGATCCAGCCCTAAGGAGAAGATCCATCTCTACATAATGATACACCTCACAACCACTCGGTACATCATATGGCTCAATGGCCAAGGGAAGATCCATCCCAGAATACGTACACACGTCACTGACCTCAGTCGCACAGTACCGATGGAAATAGGGCAATCCAGCCTCGCGGAGAAGATCCATCTGCAAACATAAGCACCTCAGACAAGATCCATGTCCAGGGAAGATCCATCCCTCAAAAATCATTGCGCTCACTAGGGGTGTGTTATAGACTCCGGAGGGGCTCCTACAGACCAAGCACTATCATAAGCCAGATCCAGGCATAATCAATATAACATGATGCGGCGTGCATCCCGATCCCACAACTAACACTCAATATCAAGTTCTCGGTCTCACTCAGTCATCACTCTCCAGTCTCGCTCACATGGGCTCACAGTGCATGAACTAGCCCGAACCAATGATATAATGTGCACACAACAATAATCGGGACTGAGACATGATATGATATGCAATGACAAGACTGAGACCTAAACGAATACATCAAAATCCGACGACAAATGACCCCTCAAATCCTTAAATAAAAGTCTCAAGTTTCTAAGCCCTAATCCCTCGTATTATACCATTAAATCCCACAATTTCATGATTAAATAGTAGAAAAATCATCACAAACATAATAATGAAGCCCAAGTAACTTACCCAAATGATAGCCTTCGATTTCCTCTTAAAATCACTGCTCAAAAGCTCCAACCTTTCCAAAAGTGGTGAAGAATGAGTGAAAATCCGTGAAGGCATCCTTTTATACTTTCTGCCCAGCGATAACCGCACATGCGGAACATTTCTCGCACTTCGGGACCCGCACCTGCGGTCCCAGGCGCGCACCTGCGACCATGACGTAAATCCTGACTTCCGCATCTGCGGCCCTCATATCGCACCTGCGGGCTCGCACGTGCGACAAAAATATCGCATCTACGCTCCCAGGTGAGCCTTCCTTTTTCAACATCTGCGCATGGCCTGCCGCACGTGCGATCATCGTATCTATGGCTCCCCGTCCGCAGGTGCGACCACACCAGTAAACTAGCACCAGCAGTAGCTTTGCTGCACTTTCCAAGTCCAAACCTCTGTTAACCATCCGAAATCAATTCCGACCCCGATAGCTCATTTTCCAATGCCGACCCCAAAAATCCTATTTCACCGATTCAAGCCTAATTCCACCACGTACCTCTTAATAACATTTCGAACACACTCCTACGTCCCAAACAACCTAACGAAGCTACCCGAATCATAAAAACTACATTCCGATATCATATACCTATAAGTCAACTTTCGATTAACTTTTCCACTAAATAACCAAACTTAAGAGACTAAGTGTCTCATTTCTCTCCACAATCACTTTGAAACCGAGCCAACTGACTCAATACAACATAAATGAGCTAAATAACACAAAGTGAAGCAGAAATAGGAAAAATGGGTCTAAACTCTCGGAACGACCGGCCAGGTCATTACAGTATATATATATATATATAAGTATAATAGACCTCACCAAATAGGTTGTTATAATTCTAATCGAACAAAAAACTCACAGGTACATTGGCTTCTTGCAAAATATTACACATGATTTCATGAGGATATTTTATAAAAATGCTGAGGCGTTGTTGGTTGAATTCCCAATGCACACACAAGTGTACGTGGTCGACAAGTAATATGGGATTTTAAGTCCAGATATCGCACCCACAAGGACTTGTGTAAACTACTTGCTAAATCACTCTAATCGTTATCTAATCAAGCCAAAATAAAATCAAGGATGCAACTATTTTATACTAAGATTCTATGAAATAACTAATTATCAAGTGACAAGAATTATTGTTAAGTATTCAGTAGAGACAAATATTCCAGGGTTGTGATCCATTCACCACTCGTATTGCATTCTAATTAACTTTCCCTTTCATATAATTCACTCATGGTTGCTAATTAATCGATAAATGCTCTCATAGCCTTCTCCCGAAGCACTCCTCACCTATTCTCAATAGATTAACGCCTATATTCCTATGAAATTAATCTATTAGAACGCACTAAGAGTACAATGTTTAATTAAGCACGGTGACTAGGTATATTCCTATCCTAATCACAAATGCGCTCCCCTGAAGGGTTAAGATCGCGCTTTCTTCAATTCTTCTCTAATTTATATACGACTTTCCCAAGCATAACATAGATAGTATGTAGAACCTAACTGATGGCCATACAATTAAGCAATTAAACACAGAATTGAAGAAACAACCATATATTGAGTAAACTATATTCAAGGTTTAATTAATGTCAAATAACAATATTCATGGCTAAACCACAACCCCAGGACAATGGGTGTTTAGCCAATCATGCTATAGTCAAACAATTGCATAAGTGTTGCATGAATTGAAAATACTCGAATAAAATGAAGAAAACTGATAATCCTTGCTCCTTCAATGATCTTGTGTGTGTATTTTCTCTCAAAAACGTCTCCCCCCTCCAAGATGTGTTCTTGGTTCTATTTATATGGTTGGGATAAACCCTAACCGTGTAAGAGACTCCTATTCTCACTTGGAAAAACTTAAAAACCTGTAAAACTCGGATTTCACCGAAACAGGTACCCAGGCGTTTAAAGTGTAACGCCTGGTACCCCCTGGCGTTTGGAGTATAACGCCTGGCTAATGCCAGGCACCCCCTGGCTTTTGGAGGATAACGCCTGGGTAACGCCAGGCACCCCCTGGCCTTA
>ML417969.1:2375-37398 GCA_005239525.1 Nicotiana knightiana | reverse complement strand
CTAAAGGGATGCAAATACGTCAAAAATACGCAAAAGGAGACGCCCGGGCGATAGCCGGGGGTTTTCCCCCTAAAGCCTGGCACACCCTGGCGTTAGGGGGGCGTTTTCCCCATAAAGCCTGGCCCCCCCTGGAGTTAAGGGGGCGTTAGGGCCATAACGCCAGGCCCCCCTGGCGTTAGGGGGGCGTTTTCCCCATAAAGCCTGGCCCCCCCTGGAGTTAAGGGGGCGTTAGGGCCATAACGCCAGGCCCCCCTGGCGTTAGGGGGGCGTTAGAGCCCAAACGCCAGGGGTCCCCAGTTTCGCCCAAGTCCGAGTTTGACGAGTTAAATGTTTCCCGGTTGAAATAGAAGTCTCCTACACGGTTAGGGTTCACCCTAAACCTATAAATAGACTCCTAAAACACAATTAAAGGGGGATTTTCGTGGATCAAGAGTAGAGAAGAAGAAAATTCCATTAAAGTGCAAGAACACCGATTTCTACAATCTACTATTTCTTACTTTATATTTCAAGTATGCAATTTCTTGTAGTTTTGTTTCTTCTAGACATGAGTAGCTAAGTTTTTAATCTAGGGTTTTGGTAGAACCCGTTGGGGATGAATTTCTTTTGATATTAATATATTTTGGTTGATTATTCTCTATTTGTTCAACTACGTTCTTATTGTAGTTAATTGAATGGCCATCAATTAGCTGTGCCTATTTAGTATGTATCTACTTGAGAGAGAGTGCATATTTAGGTAATTGTTTGAACAACACCACTCCCAGAGTATAGACGAAAGTCATAACCGAGGGTTTAGAGGTTGGATTAGAGATAACGATACCTCGGGTGCAATCTAAAGTGAACTGTAATGCGATCTAGCTAGCGTAACTTGAGAGAGTGCGTCTAGTAAATTATCATAATTACTTGAGAGAGATTTATGGTAGATAGAGAGTGCATGGTTGATAGAGACGATTAATCGAGCTATAAGAAGTATCCAATAAAGAATTCACCAACGGGGGAAACCATAACCTTAGNTTTATAGACTCAATTGATACGTTCAATTCTCTGTGGGATCGACTTTGGGCTTAATACCCCAGATTATATTTGCAGCGCCCGTTTAGTCTTTTTATAAGACATAGTTGAGCGTGATCACTAACTTCTTCTTTTTATTTTTAGTTGTTAGTAGGAACCTCTTGGGCAAGGAATTGAATGAGAAAAATCAACCCTCACACACCCTAACACCATGACTCTTTGAGTGTGACGCTTAGGCTCTTTTGGTGACTCTTGTAGATTGCCTTAATGATGCATGTGCAACTATCTCGAATGCTTGATGGAGTGTGTTGAGAACCAATTTGGATTGAATTATGTGCCAAGTGTGTGTGATATTATCTATATTGTATTCTATGCTTGCATTTGATAGCTAGAGCTTGCCCCGTGTGTGTACAAATCAAAATAGAGTCTTGTTTAGTCCGAGAAGGGATATAGGCATTTCCTTGTAATCAAGAAAAATTATGCATCCACCTGAAAGTATTTGACCATAGTTAACCCCGTTTGAACCTATGAGCCTATTTCTTTGCTAACCATGTGATGAGCCATGCCCAGTGTTCGAGTAGCCTGTCTGTTTGAACCTTGTACCTCCCAGGAGCACGTAAATTGTTTGTTGTGATGTAAAAGTCAAAGTGTGGGGGTAGAGGTGTGGTTTGTAAGGAAACACAAGGGAATAGAGTAAAATGTGCAAAGTTGACAAGAAACAAAATGCAAAAGTGAAAGCCACTAAAAAAATAATAATTAATATTTGAGGTTAGTCTGGTAACCTGAGAAGAATAGGGGTAATCATGAAACAAAGTGTGGTGAAAAGTCTGGTAACACAGGAAAAATGGGTGGAATGTTAATGTAAATGTATTAAAAGTTCTTAGGGAGGTTAGTACTACACCCAAATGTATCCTACCCGTCCCTTAGCCTACATTACAACCAAGTAAAGACCTATTGATCTTGGACTAAACAAACTCGATTAGGGGAGTATTACACTACGGGCATGCCTATGGTGTGTTTGTGTAGCATATGAATGTTCTGTGTGAGAGTGCGTGCATTTTTCCTATCTAAAAGTTCTTGTTGTTTTGAAAATTATGTGTTGTGGAACTAATCTCAAATGTGTGATGTGAGGGCACGTGATTCATGAAAAAGAGGTAAGTCTTGACCCCCCTGCAAAGCAGTATGAGAAAGTAAAACATGGCACGACATGAGAGAGTCGCCATTTGAGGTATGGATGTTACACTGCGAGAGATGCTTGTGACTTGTTGGTGGGGTGTCACTGTAGGGAAGCGCTTGATGAAAAGAGGCCGAGTAAGATGTAGTGGATTGCTCGAGGACTAGCAATGATTTAAGTGTGGGGTGTTGATAATAGGCTAAAAGTGTATGGTTTGGCTTATGTTATACTCTAACTTAATGATGCTTTACTGTCTTAAGTATGTGAAATAAGGATAAAATGTGCTCTAATGGTGACTTGTGTGTTTCACAGGAGTGCAATACCGCAAGGAAAGCTTATGATGGTGATCCGGGCAAGAATTGAAGTAGAATAGACCATGGGGTACCTTTTGGATGAATTGAAGACTGAAGACTCAGGGATTTATGCGGAGACAGTGGAAAACCCTACTAGAGCGGACATTAGCGGCCCCGAGCTAGTTCAACTCTAATGAGGCAGTGAAGAACCCTTTTAGCTCGGGCATTAGCGCGGCATTAGCGCCCCCACGCTAGTCCAGCGATCCAGAGGCAGACAGAAACCCCACTAGCGCGGGCATAGCGCACCCGCGCTAGTCCAGACGCGTGAGGCATTATTTCAGGGGTAAACTTGGAAGTCCCAAGCCATTCTACGTCAACTATATAAGGTCCACTTCGCCCAAGAGTAGGTTTTAATCAATTTTTAGAGTTGAGAACACAAAGGCTCTTGGAAAGGAGGAAATTGGGGCATCAATCCTTATCTCCTTCTCTTGTGATTTTTATCATTGTTCATGAATTCTTTTGTAGTTTTTATCATTATTATGTGTAGCTAAATACTTTAATCTAAGGTTTTGGTGGAACCCGTTGGGGATGAACTCGTTGGCATGTTAATATAGTTTTGAGTTGGTTATTTATCTCTATTTGTTCAACTACATTTTGATTGTAGTTAGTTGAAGGGCCCTCAACTAGCGGTTCCTATTTATTATGTATCTTCTTGAGAGAGTGCGCATATTTAGGTAGTTGTTGAACAACATCACTCCCGGAGTATAGACGAGAATCATAACCGAGGGTTTAGAGGTTGGGTTAGAGATAATATACCTCGGGTGCAATCTAAAGTGAGCTGTAACGTAAATATAGCTAGCGTAGCTCGAGAGAGTGCGACTAGTAAATTATCATAAATGCTCGAGAGAGATTTACGATAGCTGGAGAGTTCATGATTGATAGAGACAACCAAGTCAAAGCTATAGGAACATACAACTAGGGAAACCATAACCTTATACCTTTATTACAATTGTTTACACCTCATATTAGTTAATCTTTAGTTTATTAATTTTGTTCAGCTGTAGTAGTAAAAACACCACCAAGTGATATTCATAACTTTTGAGAAAGTTGATTATTGAGAATTTAGTAATCTAACAATAACAATTGATACGTTAGTTCCCTGTGGAATTCGAATCTAGGCTAAATACTCAGATTATATTTGCAACGCCCGCTTAGTCTTTTTATAAGACATAGTTGAGAGTGATCAATATTCCTCTCAAAGCAAAGCCTACAAGGTCTACAATAAAATGACTCAGTGTGTGGAGTAAAGTGTTCATGTAATCTTCAATGAGACATCTCCATCTGATGAGAAAGGCAACAAGGATGATCAAGACAATGAACCACCGCTAGTTCCAGGAGAGATCACTGATATGGCAAATGGAAAAGCAGTTATGATGAGCCAAGTAAAGGAAACAAGTGAAGATAATGCAACCAGGTACCCAAATCAGCACCACTGAAGCTGAAGAAAGAGTTGTTGATGCAGTTCAAAGCACCCCACAGGTAGCAGAACGAAGAATGCAGGGGAATTAGTAAGGTCTACCCAGTTCTTCTACCATTGAGATTCTGTTTCCAAATTGGAAACACAAAATCTCCCATCCTCTCGATAATTAATCGCCCCTTGATTCAGGAGTTCAAACTAGATCAAACTCCAGAAACTCTCTTGCCTTTTCAGCCTTCCTATCCCAAATAGAACCCAAAAATATTAAAGAAGCCTTGAAGGATGCAGATTGGATAACAGCTATGCAAGATGAGATGCATCATTTTGAAAGGAACAAAGTTTGGCACCTGGTACCTAGACCCTTAGATAGAACCATCATAGGGACTGATGCGAGACTAAAATGCATAGTTTAATATGTAATATACCTTACATTTGAGGTGCGTTAATGATAAAAATACACTTGTTATGTGCTTAATGGAGTTTATTTCATGTGTAGGTGAATTGGAGATGGAAACGGAGCTAAAGGGATGCAAATACGTCGGAAAATACGCGAAAGGAGACAACCGGGCAATAGCCGGGCGACAGAGCCCTACTGCCTGACCCTACCTGGCGTTAGGGCTGAAACGCCAGCCCTACCCTGGCGTTAACCAGGCGTTAGGGCTGAAACGCCAGCCCTAGCCTGGCATTATCCAGGCCTTTGGGTCCAAACGCCCGGGGTTCCCAGTTTCGGCCAAATCCGAGTTTTGACGAGTTTAAGTGATTCCCCGTCGAAATAGAAGTCCCCTACACGTTTAAGGTTCGCCCTAAATGTATAAATAGACTCCTAAAAACACAACTAAGCGTGTTCGGAAGGCATTCAAAGGATTCAACAGAAGAAAATCATTGAAGTGCCAAAACATCGATTTCTACATCTAGTATTCATTACTTTGTATTTCAATTATGCAATTTATTTTAGTTTTGATTCTCAATAACATGAGTAGCTAAATTCTTTAGTCTAGGGTTTTGGTAGAACCCGTTGGGGATGAATTCATTGTGATATTAATATATTTTGGTTGATTAATCTCTTTTTGTTCAACTACGTTCTTATTGTAGTTGATTGAAAGGGCCCTTGATTAACTATTCCTATTTATTATGTATCTACTTGAGAGAGAGTGCATATTTAGGTAGTTGCTTGAACAACACCACTCCCGGAGTATAGACGAAAGTCATAACCGAGGGTTTAGAGGTTAGATTAGAGATAACGATACCTCGGGTGCAATCTAAAGTGAACTGTATTGTGATCTAGCTAGCGTAACTTGAGAAAGTGCGTTTAGTAAATTATCATAATTACTTGAGAGAGATTTATGATAGTTAGAGCGTTCATGATTGACAGAGATAGCCAATTAAATTATAAGAAATATCCAAGGAATAATTCACCAACGGGGGAAACCATAACCTAGACCCTTATTTATCATTGATTACATTATATTGTTAGTTAATTGTTAATTTATTAATTTGTTATTAGATTTAGTAAACATCACCAATTGATATTTAGAAGTCTTGAGAAAAGTGATTAAGTAACAGTTTAGTATTTTATAGACTCAATTGATACGTAAAATTCCCAGTGGGATCGACTTTGGGTGTAATACCCTAGATTATATTTGCAACGCCCGTTTAGTCTTTCTATAAGACATAGTTGAGCGTGATCAGGGACCAAGTGGGTATTTAGAAACAAGCTTGATGAGCATGGAAACAAAACAAGGAACAAGGCAAGGCGGGTTGTCCAAGGTTACAATCAGGAGGAAAGGATTGACTATGATGAGACTTTCGCCCCAGTTGCTCGTATGGAAGCCATTAGAATTATTGTTGCCTTTGCATCTCATATGGAACTCACTTTGTTACAAATGGATGTAAAAAGTGCATTTCTGAATGGTTTTCTCAATGAAGAAGTTTATGTTAAGCAACTTCCAGGTTTTGAATATCATGAACATCCTGAGTATGTGTTCAATGATAAGGCACTGTATGGATTGAAGGAGGCTCCTCGGGCTTGGTATAAAAGGTTATCTAAGTTCCTCTTAGAAAATGGATTTACAAGAGGAAAAATTGACAACACTCTGTTCTTGAAGAAACGAGGAAGGAACCTGCTCATCGTTCAGGTATATGTGGATGACATCATCTTTGGGGAAACAGCTGACTCACTTTGTGAAGAATTTGCAATACTCATGGTAAGTGAGTTTGAATGAGCATGATGGGCGAGCTGAATTTTTTCTTGGGTCTTCAAGTGAAGTAATCCATGAAGGGAACATGCATTAGTTAGCAGAAATACATCAAGGAGCTTTTGAAGAGGTTTGATATGGAAGCATCAAAGGTGATTGACACCCCATTTCCACTGCCACTAAGCTGGACATGGACGAATCTGGATCTCCTGTAAATCAAAAAATGTATCGAGGCATCATCACATCTCTACTCTACCTCACTGCCAGCATGCCATATATTATGTTCAGGGTGGGTTTATGTGCAAGGTTTCAATAAAATCCCAAGGAATCTCACCTAAAGGCTGCTAAAAGGATCTTGAGATATCGTAAGGGAACACAGGACCTGGTTCTGTATTACCCTTCAAGTGACAATTTTAATCTTGTTGGTTATGCTGATGCTGACTATGCAGGTTATTTGGTGGACAGGAAGAGCACATCTGGAATGGCTTATTTCCTAAGATCATGTTTAATCTCATGGGGTACAAGGAAGCAAAATTCAATAGCTCTCTCAATAGCTGAAGTAGAATATGTTGCTGCCACCTCCTGCTGTGCTCAACTAATGTGGATCAAACAACAATTAGAGGATTTTGGAGTGCACATTGATTGTCTACCTCTTCTATGTGACAACACCAGTGCACTCAAATGGCAAAGAACCCGGTCCAACACAATAGAACCAAGCACATTGATGTGAGACATCATTTTCTCAGAGACAATGTGGAAAATGGGCTTATCTGCATGAAGTTCTGTAGCACAGAAGACCAAATTGCAAACATTTTCACCAAAGCTTTAAGCAGGGAACACTTTGAGAGAAACAGGATGGCACTGGGGTTAATTAAATCTAATTGAGGACCTGGCTCTTTTCCTATGGCTATGAAAGTCATGTTCAGGTAAATCTAGCTAAAGTGTTTTCTACCCAAGCCTAACTCACCTCTATACCGTAGCAGGTAGACACTCATGATGATTATAGAATCTGAAGGAACAATGCATGAGCTACAAAAGAGAGTTGAAAATCTTTTTGAAAGACTGTTCAGGAACGTGGTTCTTGGACCACATGTTAGTAGTCTAGTGTTTTTCTCATGCATATCTCAAAGGAAACAAATTTAACTGCCACGTCATCCAACTTTTCAGACCCTGTACATCACGTCCCTTCTTTGAAATCTCTTCACGTCTTCTGCAATGGTACATCTTCCCACAAACCTACCACCGTTTCAGAACTCATTTCTCTCTTCCCTCATAATTATCTCTTCCCTCGAGCATGCTCCCCTACCCACTGTGGAGGACAACATCCTCGATTCTTCTACCACTCTAGAACCACCACCAACAATCTCTATTTTTGCCGATACCGACACCAATATGTCCAAACCTGATTCTCTTTCACCTTTCATTTCTCTCACAACTCCATCTAACCTTACTCCTTCCTTAAGCATTGAGGACTCTGAAGCCTCAAAAGTCGACGTTGTTTCTTCTCTGTTGCCTGATACTCTCACAGACTAGAACAAGGGTGAAAATGAGTGTGCATCTCATCAAGAAAAAGGGCCTCCGAGACGTGGGCTCGGGCTCCGGATTCGGATCGATTTCAGATTTTGAGCTAGATTTCAGTAGTTTTCTTGTGGGATTGATCCCTTTAGCCAATATTGATTATCTCGTACTATTTGTGACTAGATTCGGGACATTTGGAGGCTGGTTCTAGAGGAAAGGGATTTCCAGAGTAGGAGTTCTATGTTGTTGAGGTAAGTAACAATTTTAAATCTCGTCTTGAGGGTATGAAACCCGGAGTTTGTTATAATGTGAACGTTTGGAGGTGACACCCACGCTAGGTGACAGGAGTGTGAGTGTACAGCGTGAGGGATTGAGACTTGGTCCGTCCTGTGAGATTGTAAAGTCTAATAGCCTTTATTGTGTTTATATGCATTTCTTGTCTGCTAGCAATTTGACTACCTTTCATGTTAGAAATCATGCTTAGGCTATGTACCAACTCATGGTAGTTATACTCAGTCATAGTGATTTATGTACATGTTCACCTCAGTCTTTGTTATTTACCTGTTGATACACTATAACGTTCTGATTTGGGTTGTTTTCCCTTTCTTTATTTGAGGGTTGTGAGACTAGAGAGGTTCATGACTGAGTGAGGTTGATGGCCTGTTTGTGAGGTATTGTACCTTAGCACGTGAGTTGTCCGTGCAGATTCTGACATGATATGGTAGCATGTGAGTTGTCTGTGTGGACCTTGATATGATATTATAGCACGTGAGTTGTCCGTACGGCACGTGAGTTATTCGTGCAGATTATAACGCTTGGACTGGAGGAGCTCCTCCGGAGTATGTACACCCCCAGTGAGCGCAGGTACCTATTGAGCGTGTGAATTGAGGTCTGAGAGCCGAGTGTTGAGTTATTGAGAGCTTGAGTGACAGTACCCTGTGAGGTTGCATCAGTCTCCTTTGTTGCTGCATTTAGCTGATTCTTGCTACTTTTTGAACTTCCGAAAACTTGTTGTATTTGGTTTTACTTGAACTTGGTTAATATGCAACTGATTTGACTCATGTTACTGGCATTTACTCATGTCTATTCTTAGACTTTGAAAATTATCAAATTGAACTGTTCTGTATAGCTCGTCACGGCTTCTCAGTTCCTTATTTATTTCTGTTACTTGCTAAGTTGGTTGTACTCATACTACACCCTACACTTCATGTGCAGATCCAGGTGTGTTTGAGCATGGATACTGTTGAGTCTGGGCGTGATCGAAATCCGGAGATTTCGAGATAGCTGCCAGCGTCTGCAGGGCCTTCACTTTGAACTCAAATAAGACCTTCTTTTGGTCGAGTGGCTTCGTTCCTGGTCTTCCTATTCCCTTCGCTTTCCCAGTCGCTGCCTCTAAGGCCCAAGTACTTTTTTTGTCTGATCAAATGATTAATTTAGATTTGAAATTTCTCTTTACCAAGGGAAGAGAGCGTGAATCAGATGTCCTCTTGGATGTTCCAAACCACCATCTTGGACTTCTAGCATTTGCTTCAGACAAAAAGTTTGGGACTCAAAGTGTGCCCTCATGAGGCAGGAAAAACTTCAAAATGTTTCTTTTACATAACTTGGATAGCTGAGTGGTCAATCCTGTGAGACTAGAGAGGTTCATGACTGAGTGAGACTGAGGGCATGTTTGTGAGGTATTGTACTTTAGCACATGAGTTGTCCATGCGGCACGTGAGTTGTTCGTGCGGATTCTGACATGATATGGTAGCACGGGAGTTGTCCATGCGGACCTTGATATGATATTATAGCACGTGATTTGTCCGTACGGCACGTGAGTTGTCCGTGCAGATTATATCGCTTGGGTTGTAGGATCCCCTCCGGAGTCTGTACACCCCCAGTGAGCGTAGGTACCTATTGAGTGTGAATTGAGGGCTGAGAGCCGAGTGTTGTGCTATTAAGAGCTTGAGTGACAGTACCCTGTGAGGTTGCATCTGTCTCCTTTGTTGCTGCATTTAGCTGATTCTTGCTACTGTTTGAACTTCTGGGAACTTGTTGTATTTGGTTTTACTTGAACTTGGTAAATATGCAACTGATTTGACTCATGTTACTGGCATTTACTCATGTTTACTCTTAGACTTCGAAAATTATCAAAATGAACTGTTCTGTATAGTTCGTCACGGCTTCTCAGTTCCTTGTTTATTTCTGTTACTTGCTGAGTTGGTTGTACTCATACTACACTCTGCACTTCATGTGCAGATCCAAGTGTGTTTGAGCACGGAGACCGTTGAGTCCGGGCGTGATCGAGTTTCGGAGATTTAGAGGTAGCTGACACCGTCCGCAGGGCCTTGTCTCTCCTTCCATATTTCTTTCTTCCTTGTATTGATACTTAGACACTGGTTGTATTAGTTTTTGACACCTAGACGCTCATGACTTGGTGACATCCTGATGTTTGGGGTTAGCTTTTCCGCACTTAGATTCTATTTTGAGTTCAACTTTGGTTTTTATGAAAATTCCTGGTATGGAAAAGTTTTAGATTACTTTTATATTTAACTACTAAAGTATTTTGGGAAAGTCAAGCTTGTCTAGTACCATCGATAGGCGCAATCACGACATGTTAGGTATTGGGTCGTGACATAAAGATAATTGAAATACTAATTTCAGTTCACGCAGTCTTTTATTAAAACTTTATGTATTATGAAAGGATTTATTGGTCGGTCATGATGATCCTTCAGCTGTAAATGGTAATAAAGATTCACTTGAATTTCATGCCATGACTGATAATGAGGTTGAAAGGAGACTAAAGGTACAACTTTGTAATGGTTGAGTGCTTTTACTAAGTTTAAGAATCTGTATTCACACTGAGGTTCTAAGGATTCACATGTGCTTATTTGGTTCCCTGTTTTTAATTTTCGCTTCTACAATTTATGGGTTGAATGTGATGCGTATTATTACTTAGCTTATGGCTGTTGCCACTGCCTATGGTCTGCACAAGAAAGCTTCTTAGTCCCTTTCTCACTACCTGTTTTATAAGAGATAAGTCTATTTTCATATCACTTGAATGTATTAATATGTTTCCTTTCTGTCTACCGTATTTTCCAAATAATATTTTCTTTTCAAATGTTGTATTTTATATTTTTCGCGCAACATTCGGGTACACATACTATTACAATACAAAAGGAAAAGAAAAGGAAATAGACGGGTTTTTTGTTGCTTTGTGAAGAGGAACAAGATAATAATGCAATCCCTAATTTTATGGAAGAGAGATAAATGAGTTCTCAGTTACATAATACTCCCTCCGATCCACAATAAATAATTTTTTACTTGTTTCACACATATTAAGAAATTCACCTTTTAACATTCATTAACAATAAAATTAATCATATTGACCTTTACTATCTCTTCACATAAACACTCCTAATACATAATCCAACATTATTTACTCTAAGGACAATGTAGGAAAAAAATAATTAATTCAATCTTGAATCTGGAAAAATCACTTATTTTGGACCACAAAAAAAGTCAAAAAATCACTTATTGTGGACCGGAGGTAGAGGCGGATGCAGTGTACTACCTACCGGTTTAACTGAACCCATAACTTTCAATAAAGAGTAAAAATTTATATGTAAAAATTCATTAAAATTGTAAAAATAGTAGATTTGAACCCGTGATTTTAAGAATATAATGAGTTCGATGTTAAAAAATTTAAAATTGAATTCATAGGATTTAAATCCCCGATCTGACCGGTGGGAGTATTAAAGAGAGAGAGAGTATTTTGTTTGAATATGCTACATTTGTCATAAAATATGTTATTATTGAAATAACTGAAAGATAGTAATATTGATATAAATATTTTTTTATTTGTGACCTACAATATTAAAATCTCTTTTTTATTCCCCCCTAAATTAACTGGTTATTGTAGACCTTTTGAAATTCAACAACCAGAGTTGACGGTTGCTTGAATTTCAGCCCAATGAAATGAGAAAAATTCAAAAATAGCCAGATTTACAAGTGATCATTCAAAAATAGCCACAATTTTAAAAGTAATCGAAATTTAGTCACTTTTTATGTAAAGATAAATTTGAACAAAAACACTGTTCAAAATCCAGAAAATATTCCAGCATAATATACTGGAAATTCCAGCATAATATACTGGAATTTCAGTACTGACAAAGTATACCGGTCCAATATAATATGTTGGAAGTTCATATACAGGTGCTCGAATCTCCAGTATATTATGCTGGAACTTTTCGCGTGTTAGAGTTCCAGCATAATATGATGGAAGTTCATATACAGGTGCACCGAACTCCAGTATATTATGCTGGATCGGTCGCTGTTACAGCAAAATAGTGACTATGTTTCAATGTCTTGACAAACGCCGACTATTTTTAAATGACCAAACCGAAAACTGGCTAACCCGTACTATTTTTACCAATGAAATAAGACCAAAAGGCTCAACAATATAGCGGTTCCAGTTTGGGCTGGTTGAGAAATACACCAATGTCATCAGAAGTTCTCAAAGCCCACTAGACTTTTCTTGGTAAACCTTGAATCTGACATCAAGGTTTCAGGACTCAAAGCGTACAGACCCTAATCCATACACTTATCTTGAAAATTATGTAAAGAAAATGAGATAAATAAGGGCAATATAAACCATCTCAATTTACTCTCGTGCTTTGTCCTCATACTCTACAATGTAAGTGAGAGTTGTTAAGTTATGAGAATGTATTTATGGGGTTTTCTTTACCCTTCCCTATTAAAAACAATCTTATTTTATCCATTACCCTATTTTTTTATATAATAATTTTACCTTACTTTACTTTTCCTTTAAATACTGCACGTTTATTCTTCATGTTGTTATTGCATGACGTCATGCAATGACAAAAAATAATACAATATATCCAAACATTATATACACCAAAGATATACAGTACAATATAATACATTATGAAACAATATATAACAACCATTCAAACAAGATATAAAAGGGTCTTTTGCATCCGTACCCACTTTTTGTGCCACGTTTTAACTTATACCCGCTTTGTAAAAAAAATTGCATCCGTACCCGCTTTTGCGCATAACTTCAGCATGCGGGGCTGAAGTAGCAAAGACAATCATGCAAAACTTCAGCATTTTAGTAGACGGGCCTGAAGTAGCTTGCGAACTTCAGATCTAGAACTGAAGTTGTTGTCTTGTAACTGGGGAACTTCAGTATACGGGGCTGAAGTTCTCCAGTTATAAAAACAAGAACTTCAGCATACGGGGCTGAAGTTCCCCCAGTTACACTGGACTTCAGCTCTAGAGCTGAAGTTTCCCAGTTACAAGCTTCAACTTTAGAGCTGAAGTTCCCAAGTTATAAAGACAATTACAAAGACAAAACTTCAGCTCTAGTATGCTGAAGTTTTGTCTTTGTAAACTGGGGAACTTCAGCCCAGTATGCTGAAGTTCCCCAGTGTAAAGCCCCGTATGCTGAAGTTTTGACTTTATAACTGGCGAACTTCAGCTTAACTGGTGTACTTCAGCTCCGTGAGGGAAAGGGAGCTGAAGTTATTTAAAAAGTGGGTACAAGTTAAAAATTTTAAAAAAATTAAGTATATGTTAAATGAGGGCGACCAAATAGGGTGCCCCGCAATTTTTACGATATAAAAGGTGCACGTATCTGAATGGCTATCCTTCCCAATTGAGGTCCGCTAATCTCTTTTGAAGCCTTATGATTCGACTAATTCGAATTGAACCACTATTCAAATCAAAAGGGGAAGTCGGACCCCACCTAAAGAGTGGAGGTAGTCCTCTAATATTATGTGTGACCCTAATTATTGGTGATTCTTACATTCCAATTCTATTAATTAATTAATTACTTAATTATGCACCTTTTTTTTAATTTACGGAAATAGGCAATGACAAAAAAATGCAACAGTACTATGCCAAAATAAGCAATGCCCCTTTCTTCTGGAATAACATGTGGATCGGCTGGGACATGATATATGATGTTTTGTTTGGTTATGCATCTGTCTTAAAAGAATTGAGTCCTAGATTTGTACATCAATTAATTGAGGTATGCACCAAAATTTGGACACTGTAACGTTGTGTCAACTTCGCAAATAATGCGGAAAAGATTGTCATTTGTTTTATTTGGAACAGTAAGACACTGGACCAGATCAATTAATGTGTGTACTCAATCATGTATCTCCTATTTTTCTTCTTCTTAACTTTTTATTTTGTTGAATTAAAAATTTGACATGACATCCACCCTGTTAATTAGTTGTACTTGCATGTTTTAGTTGAGAGCTTTAATCATAGTGGTTCATATCATGTGCTTCTAGCAGTTGCTTGTGAGCAAAAATTTCTAAATATTATGTCTAGTCAAAATGGATGCATTTATCACCTTTCTTTGTCATGATGTATTCGTCAATAATGGTCAGTATCCATTAAAAAAAATTCAGAATCCATGAAATTTTTATTTATTTCTTGTTTCCAACCTCAAATTAAGTTTTTAAAGTAAAAACTAAAAAGCATAAACCAAGGTAGTTTATCCTCGAAAGTGTTGGTAATCTATGTTCGAAGTCAGAAAATCAAAGAAGTAAAGAAATGTTAGTTCATAAATAAAAACACAAAATTTCGTGCTCATAAGTTTCTTGTGTGTGCTTAAGGAATTTAATCCCCTCATTGTTGCCTAAGGTTATGTATTACTTCCTCCCAAGATAGAACAGAATAACTATTCTGTAATACTGGCAATCGAAATTACAGAACTTCAACGAACTCAACAAACGGAGCAAATCACACTTGACACTTTATTTATTTGAAAAAATAATGCAACAATATAAAACAAGAGAGGAGAAATTTCAGATTTTTCAGCGGTGAAAAATGAGGCTAAGCCTCTCTATTTATAGACAATGAAAGGGTGAGACGAAGAGGTGCAATCCAAGAGGTGCCTCTTCCATTTCCCATTCACACCCCAATGAAAGGGTGAAATAAGAGGTGCAATCCAAGAGGTGCTTTTTTCATTTGCCATTCACACCCCTTAATAAAAATGCAACAATCCCCCACATGAAAAGGGAATAGACATATGTGGAAAAACATGCATGAAAAATACTGTGTGATTCGCAAGTAAGGATTAAATCTCATCTGGATAAGTAGGTTTCCCTTTGAACTTTCTGTAGTGAACTTATGTCGGATATACTCGGTCAATCGGTAGATTTGATATCTTTGAACCGTCGAACTTTGGTGTATACCTAGACAATCATAAGTCACACAATCAACCCTTAACTGTATTTAGTTCTCATTGTTGTGTTCGTTTCAGCCATGAACACCACCTGGTTAATAAGTGCGTAGAGAACTGGCCTTACAGAATTCTCCTTGAAGCGGCTTACACTTCACACTTACATAGGTGATTCCTAAATGTGTTATCCCGTAGATACACTATTTGATATACCGCGTATCAAACTTAGAAACCATTAAAAAGTCTTAACGCTTTATCCTTGGTACTGAACATTGTCTCATCATGAGAATAGACCAAAAAGAAATTTTATTTGACAATGTTGAACCGTCATTAATAACTTTGTTTGAGCTCCTTCAACTTAGATCTTGGGATCTTCAGTCTTATAGGTAGAGTTACCGCCATAATGACTTGTCCTCGACCATAGTCTCATTCCCCTTGATGATGTCTCAATTACCTCTCTAGTTAGGCCTTTTTAAGTGGATCCAGCACATTATCGCTTGACTTCGCGTAGTCAGTTATGATAATTCCCCTAGAGAATAGTTGCCTAACGGTTTTATACTTTCATCGTAGACGAGATTTTCCGTTTTACACAATGCTCCTGGCCCTTCTAATTGTCGATTAACCATCGCAAAAGGTGACAAAAATTTGGACCAAATTGGAATATCTTCCGAGAAATCCGGATCCATTCAGCTTCTTCATCGGTCTTGTCTAAAGCTATGAACTCAGACTCCATTGTAAAGCGGGTGATACGTGGCTTTTTGGATGATTTTCAAGATACTGCTCCTCCACCAATGGTTTAGAATCAATTCAACCAGTGATCTAATTTGCATCACTATACCCCTCAATTATCGCGAGATACTTATTGTAGTGCAAAGCATAATTTTGAGTATATTCCAAATATCTCAAGGCTCGTTTCATTTTTATGAAAATTCAATACAAACTTTCTTATGTCGTAGACTAATACGTCTAGAATTTCTATTGCATATCAGAGTATTGACTACACTTAATGTATCAATAGTATATTATAACCGCAGCTAGAATGATTGGCATAAGTTGTGGACACAACCTTTTAATATCTAACACATCTCACAATCACTCTGCCATTTTCAAGCATTAGTTTGTTATTTATTCATACTTCTAAATGATATGCAAATTATAGCACCTTCATTCATGAAACACTTCCAACTTGCAATGGATTTTGGTAATTTCATCTGTTGGTTTACCTTATTATAGACCAACGTATTAATACGTTCGTTCATGAACGGTCATGTTTATACAAAACATACAAACGCATTTTTCATGAAAATTCGCAACCAACCAGGTGACATCTTTCATAAAAGAGCTAACCATTATAAATTTTCAAAAAAAAAAAACAAATCATTTCATGTAAAGGCACGTAAACAACTTTCGAATTTGTAATTTTATCACTAGTCATCACTAAGACTAAATAAGTAATGTATTCACCAACTACCATATCAATATCCTTAAGGATTCGTGGGATTCGAAGAATCATATCATCTAGTTCTTCCAAATAATATAGACATCACGTCTAACATTAGCTTTTGTTATGAATAATCTAAATGCCCCACATTTCACATGTTTAATGTGCCTTTTCTACCAAAATATAATCTATATATAACCAAATAATGACTAAATAATTTAGAGTATTCTTAATGTAAATATACTAGTTTGAAACCATTTGACAATATTTTTTAGTCAAATTTCGCATGCCATTGTTTGGATGCTTGTTTTAGTCCATAAAGTGACTTAATAAGTCGACACACTTTTTTTTCTTTTTCGGGAACCACGAACCCTTCATGTTGTTCCATATAAATTTCTTCCTCCAAATATCCATTTAAGAAGGTTGTCTTTACGTCCATCTGATGGATTTCAAGGCCATACACGGCGTCTAACACTATTACCATTCGAATAGATGTAATTCTCGTTACCGGTGAGCACGTGTCAAAGTAATCAAGACCTTCTCGTTGTCTTAAATCCTTAATCAATCTTGTCTTATATTTGTCAATAGTACCATCAACTTTTTTTCCTTTTGAAAATCCACTTAGAACCAAAAGGTTTATTTCTTGGAGGAAGATCAATCATTTTCCCAAGTATGATTACTTAATATGGATTCTATCTCACTATTGACTGCCGCTGTCCAATATTTTGCTTCCGAGGAATACAGTGTTTCTTTAAACGTTTGAGGCTCGTTTTCTAACAACAATGTCAGAAAATTCGGTCCAAAGGAAGTAATTATCCTTTGACGTTTACTACTTCTGATTTTTTCTAATTCAATGTAATTTCCTTTGTTTCTTCCCGAGTTCACTTAGATATTTCACTAGACGACTCACATTTTTTTTATACGGATAAATACTCAAAGAATCCAATATCTGATTCGATTACCGTATTAATATAAATGCCGGGATTTTCTGATTTATGAATCAGAAAATGATATGCCTTATTATTTGTTGCATATTTTGTGAAAACGGAATCAACAATTTTCGATCCGATTTTTATCCTTTTGGGTTTAAGAATTTGCACTATACTCAAATACCCTTTCCCCACACTTGGAAATATTTCAAGTTGGATTTTCTTCCTTTCCATTTTTCATATGGAATGGATTGTATTCAGTTAATTGTAAGCATAGCTTCCCTCCCACAAGTTTTGGGTAAGCCAAAACTATGCATTCATCGTCTCTTTTGATGTTCTATTCTCTCTTTCTGCAATTCCATTAGATTGCGGTGACTAAGGGCTATCGTTTGATAAATAATATTATATTTCAAGAAGGAAATTCACAATCACCACCCCTATTACTTTGTTGAGCCAACCACATGAACTGTTATTTGTATCACCAGAGCCAGAATAAATTGTGAAGTTTTTAATCTTCAAACCAATTTGACACAATCAGAATTAATAAACGATAAAGTTTTTAATCTTCTAACCGAGTAATATCTGATACCGGATTTAATAAATGGTGAAATTTTAATCTTCAAACCGAGTAATATGTGACACAATCAAATTTAATAAACGGTGAAGTTTTTAATCTTCAAACCGAATAACAATTTAGAGTAGAAAGTCACTAAGATTTTAATCTCCAAAACAAGTATAAAGTCACTTATAATTTAATTTCCGACAAATGAGTAGAAAGCCACGAAGACTTTAATATCAATGAACGAGTAAAAAATCATGCAGATTTTGATATCGAAGCAGGAGTAGAAAATCACAAAGATTTTATTCTCTATAATGGGTGTAGAAAATCACGAGAATTTTAATTCCCTTTCCAAATGGTTTTCCAACTAAACCAATATAACACTTTAACCAGTGTGATCTCTTTCTCTAATCAAACACATATATGTTCAGCTTTACATATATTATATTCATGATCTCAAGATACTTCAAGTATTATCGTAAGCCTAATTTTTGCTTACAACCTTGAAAAATAACCGTCCACAAATATTTATGCATGTTACTAAATTAAATGCTTATTCATTTGGTCAAGGAATAATAAAATTAACCTTTAATAATACATTATTCCAAATCATGCAACGACAAGTATGATGGTCCTAATGATGATCATGCATGTATTTTGTGTGTATCTCATTGACGGATTTAAAAAACCTCGCGAATTGACTTGGTAAGCAATTTATAATATGAGATCATCACATTATACATATCTGTCCTAATATTTATGAACATAAATTTCACTAAAAATCAGGTAAAGGATAGAAATTTAGTCAGTAAGGTTAATAAAGTAGAACCTGATTTTGGCCACTTTCTTCTTACTTCAATATTTTGAATGTGGCCCATGTCAAAATCATAGTCGTTTTTGGTTTTAGGCACAACCCTTTCAGGTTTAATTTTACTTTTCCCCAAGAGAATTATTGGAATTTGTGATTCATTGGATAACTGCCAACCATTACTATGATCTCCAATATCCATACCCCAGTTTTGAAAACTCCAATAGACAACATGTTCAGATATATGTTGGAGAAAGAAAGCACTGATTCAACAAAAACGAATTGACAAACATAAATCGCTTAGATAGAAATGCTGGAAATGAAACTCCAATTTGACTATCATGTGATTTTCAATAAACCAAGGGAATATATTTCTTATCTCTATGCCTGAGTCAATTTGATGCTTTTACGTTTTCCAATATAAATTCAAGTCGATCAATTTGCACACTTGATCGTCCTCGTATTTTCGGCACTTCTTGACAACTGAAGCTATGGGGGGAAGAGACTGCCAGAAGCATTACAAAAATACATACATTGCTATTCCATGACCATTCAAGATTTAAAGAATCTGAAACTTATCTTAAAGTTTCTTCCTTGATGAATATGAATTTTCTGAATCTCTTCGTTTGTTTGCTTTCGCTTTCCCACGACAATCATGTAATCGATAATAAGCATCAAACATTTCGTATTTAAACCCAGTGACATTAATCACTTCTAACAAATAACATCAACTAACTTTGCAACAAAATAAATTGCTTCGTTATTTGACAGACTGACTTTCACTTCAAGTTTTTTCTTTTCTGCTATCGACCATTAAAATAAATTCCTTAAGATTGTTGGTAATCTGTGTTCGAACTCAGAAAATCAAAGAAGTAAAGAAACGTTAGTTCATAAATAAAAATAGAAAATTCCGAGCCTACAAGTTTCTTGTGTGTCCTTAAGGAATTTAATCCCCTCACCGTTTCCCAAGGTTATGGATTACTTCCTCACAGGATAGAACGGAATAACTATTCTGTAATACTGGCAATCGAAATTACAGAACTTCAACGAACTCAACAAACGGAGCAAATCACACTTGACACTTTTTTTATTTGGAAAAATAATACAACAATATAAAAAAAAGAGCGGAGATATTTTAGATTTTCCAGTGATGAAAAATGAGGCTAAACCTCTCTATTTATAGACAATGAAAGGGTGAGATGAAGAGGTGCAATCCAAGAGGTGCCTCTTCCATTTCCCATTCACATCCCAATAAAAGAGTGAGATAAAGAGGTGCAATCCAAGAGGTGTCTTTTTCATTTCTCATTCACACCCCTAAATAAAAACGCAACAATAAGCTTCAAAGCAACGATAAGGTTGTCTGCATCTGACCTATAGGTTACAAACTCGAGCCGTGAATGCAGCCATTAGTATTTATATTAGGGTAAATTGTCCACATCACACCCTAAGGAGTGCGACTCTTTCTTGGACCCTGCGTGAATGCGGGATATTTTATGCATTAGGTTACTTTTTTTAAGGTAGTTTTTCCTCCCATCCTCACCAAAGTTTCTTTAGGAATAAATTTTAAGAAAAACGAAAGATCCTAGTATATTTTATCAATATTGGCACCATTTTGTTACATGGGTTCATTGTATTTAGTCGCATATTTATAAGTAATTCATAGGAGTCCCGTTTACTAAGTTGATGTTTTTGATCTTGACTTGGTGCTTTTGATTCTTTGAATTTGTTTTATTGTCGGATAATTAAAATCTCAAAGACATGTTTGACAATAATTTTCTTTTTCTATGTAAAATCAAAATATTGAAAGAATTATAAGAAAATATACGTGACTTTATATCATAACAAAAAATGGTCTATGTTTTTAAGTTTTATCCGACCTAATTCATATTGTACAAATTTTGAAAGCACTAACAAATTCAAAATATGTGTTCTTACGACCGTTGCTTCTAAAAGCCACAGAGTTAATTATGTGTTCTCACAACCATTGGTTCACTCTCTCTTCTTCTCACATCTTCTACATATGCTTCAAGGGACCGTGTATTTTCTTCTTCCCCCCGCCCCCACCCCCACCCCCGTGTCACCTGGTTGCAATGTAAGAAAATTAAATAGTGGAAGTCCACCATTGAAAGCTATTCAAAGTTTTGCTTTCGAAAATAGAATTTTGTGAGTTTGTTAGTTGTTTGGATTGGGTGTTGTTCCAATTGATTGAAAATATCAAAAGGAGTTCAAAAGTTAAATTTGAAGTGATTTGAGCAAGATTTGAGTTAAATTTCAGCAAAGACGCAAGGAAGAAGACGAAGTCAATTTTTTTGTATAATTATTTATAATCTTGTATAATAGCGTATATGAGTGTATAAACACATCTTATATACTATTATATACTTTTATACACCTTTATACAAGCGTCTGTAGACGAACTTCTTCCACGATTTTTAGTTGCAATTCTTGTTCAAGACCAGTCCAAATCTCCATTAAATGACTTCAAATTTTATATACAACATCCTTATACTATTTCTAACAAGTCTAAATAATACCACTCCAAATATCTAACAAAATCAGATTTGAAATTTAAACCCACATATTTAAGATTGTTAATAATCTAATTTTCACCACCCAAATGATTTTGGTTTGTTGAGCTAATATTTGAATCACAGTTACTGATTTGAAAATTAACTTAAAAAGCTTGAGCAATCTTTTAAAAAAATTAGTTTTAATGTACGCGCGTTGTGCGTGTGCTTATATCAATGAGTATATAATTTAAAAATAAATATTATTAAATAATATAATTGAGTTACGAAATAAAATTTAAAAAGTATACGTTCTGAAAAATAAATAATGTTAATTGACATATAGATAGATAAAGAAAAAAGTCCTGATTTTAAATACGGATTTCATAATCAATATGAATACGCAAAATTGTCCATCATTGATTTATCAAAAATTTAAGTGACACGACTCTAGTTTGTTCAAAACTCACTATAAACTAACATCTAAACATTAGTAGAATTAGTGAGATAATCTTATTACTTTTCCTCGCCTAATAATTATACAAAACTTTTTAAATATACTTTTATATTAATTATGATTAATGAACTATTATAGTCATTCAATCTTTGAGCTTGTCACATATCTCTTAATAAAACTTTTAAGCATATATTATATCTTCATATTCAAATATCTAGCCTTTGACCAAAATCCTATAGCAATTTTTTTCTCTTACTATTAAATATCCCTTCAAGTATTTCTTCGTATCAAAGTTTCAAAAGATATGTTCCTTTTTCTTCTCCTTTAAAAAAAATACAAATTCTTTTTTGTGTTTTTGGTTATTATACTAATATTATAATAAATTTGAAATTGTTAGCACTAATAATAGTAACATCTAAAAAGAGATTTATACATCGTATATATTTACAAAAAGAAGGCACAGATCCCGAGAACGTACAATATCATCAAATGTATAAGGAGTGTGAACTGATATATCGATTTTAGTAACAATTAGTCCTTACTTATTTTTGTGTAAACTTTCTCATTTGAAGTATTATTGTTCATCATTACATCCAAACTCATTTATCTCATTTGAATCGGCAATATAGTACTTTTGATTGGATTTATCATTCGAAACATGAGATAATATACCTTAACATTCCCATTCTTTAATTCAAAAAAATACTGTTAAAACAGGCTGCAACTTAATTCATTTGTATTTAATATTCATGATCGTTATAGCAATATTTTTTTGTTAATTTTAAAGTTATAAATATTAAAAAATAACTAAATAACAAAACTATATTTAATGTGTATGATATAATATACATGTTAATGATATAATATAAATGTTATCCATCGTTAATTATTTAACCTTTATATTAAAAATTATAATCACCTTAAGACTTTGTGCGCATGCGAAATATTCAAATTAACAATAATCAAGATGGTTCAAACAAAATTGGAAAAAATGGAATCGACATGTTTAATGGTTCTTACCTGGTTAGTACTACAAAATTAAAATAAAGACAAAATTTCTAACGTGTTAAAAACTTTGAAACGTTTAAGGAAAATACTTACACAATTTAAATATGGAAAAAATTTATATAAGTAAAATTAAACTCAATTTTAGATTCCTAATTATTAAGAGTTTCTACCTAGTTCAAACAAGGAAGAATTTAATAAATAATAATTAATTGATTTTTAAAGTCCTAAATATTAGGAATATAAGTAAACTACAATTACAAATTTGTACAATTTGAAATCTATTTTTAAAGGGCAAAAAAGGCAAACGACATTTCGCTAAGAGTTTTTGTGCTTTTAATATATTAATAATTAATAATATATCATATATATAGATTAAATAGTAATTGCGAGAGTCTATTGGAGTTGGATGTTGAATCTTAGCCTATTATTTTTGGGAGCCTAGCCCTAGCCTAGTTGTTCTTAGGGGCTTTTGCATCCGTACCCACTTTTTGTACCACGTTTTAACTTATACCCGCTTTGTAAAAAAAATTGCATCCGTACCCGCTTTTGCGCATAACTTCAGCATGCGGGGCTGAAGTAGCAAAGGCAATCACGCAAAACTTCAGCTTTCTAGTAGACGACTTGCGAATTTCAGATCTAGAGCTGAAGTTGTTGTCTTGTAACTAGGGAACTTCAGCATACGAGGCTGAAGTTCTCCAGTTATAAAAATAAAACTTCAGCATACGGGGCTGAAGTTCCCCCCAGTTACACTGGGAAACTTCAGCCCTAGAACTGAAGTTTTGTCTTTGTAACTGGGGAACTTCAGCATACGGGGCTGAAGTACCCCAGTTATAAAGACAAAAACTTCAGCATACGGAGCTGAAGTTTTGTTTTTGTAACTGGGGAACTTCAGCATACGGGACTGAAGTTCCCCAGTTATAAAGACAAAACTTCAGCATAATGGGTTGAAGTTCCCCAGTTTACAAAGACAAAACTTCAGCTCTAGAGCTGAAGTTTTGTCTTTGTAATTGGCTTTATAACTTGGGAACTTCAACTCTAAAGCTGAAGTTTGTAACTGGAAAACTTTGTCTTTGTAACTGATGGGTTGAAGCCCCGTATGCTGAAGTTTTGTCTTTGTAATTGGCTTTATAACTTGGGAACTTCAACTCTAAAGCTGAAGTTTGTAACTGGAAAACTTTGTCTTTGTAACTGGGGAACTTCAGCCCCGTATGCTGAAGTTTTGTCTTTATAATTGTCGAACTTCAGCTCAGCGAGGGGAAGGGAGCTGAAGTTATTTAAAAAGTGAGTACAAGTTAAAAGTTTAAAAAAAAGTCGGTATAGATTAAATGAGGGCGACCAAATAGGGTAGCTCGCACAATTTGTACTTGTTCTTATGTAAAATTTTCCTTAAAATATTTAGGGTCTAGAATGGACAGCTCCTTCCTTATTAGTGACAATACAATTGCCTACACGGGAAGGTGTCATTCATTGAGAAACTTAAACGTATTTTCTCCAATTTCTAGATTAATAACGACATTTTGGACAAAGCCAAAGCCATTAACGGTCAAAAAGGAATGGAGCTTCAATCCAATTCAAATTAATAAGATTTTCAATCGCCATTTCTCTGATAAAATTCTATATGATTCCTTAATGACTACGACAGAAAACCCTACCGCATTATCTATCAATTAAGAATACCTAACAAGCTATTACTTCCAGATTTTCTATCCTAACGTAGAGTTTAGCTTAACAAGACTAATGGTTGTGTATTAATATGTAACAAATCAACATCAAGAAACAAAAGGCGATAATTAATATGGACAAAAAGTATTTGTCCACATGTTAAATCTAGCAGCCCCCTAATGGTTAGACTTTTTAATTATATGAATGAAAGAGAGGTCTTATCACTAATCCATATCTTGTTCCCCCGTCAGTTTTCCACTCGTTGAAATCTTCGATTTTACTTCTAAATCAATCGTTTTGCCAAATTTGGATTTAATAATACTCTTCCGAAGCACAACTTTTCCGATTGTTATTGATGCATGTCAACAAACCTGAAAAAAATCAAATAGTACAAAGTTAGTGTGATGTATATACTTTCTTTTAGATTTATTTCTTCCCTTTGTTCGTGTTGAAAGTTGTAAGCACGTAAAGTGGATGAGGTTAAAGTCAATCTTCACTTTTATTATGGGCCATAAATAAGCTATAATCAATGGTTTCACATTGGAAAAAGTACACTAGGATCTGGTAATAATGTAAGTATGTAACCTAGGATCTAGATTGTTGAGATTAAAGTCAATTTTCACTATCATTGTGGGGCAAAATTAAGTAGTATAATCAACGGATCTCGTTCAATGATCGATTCACATTATATTTGTGAGTTGAAACGTCACAGTTTCACTTTGCCAAATTTTTTGGTGCTTTTCTATATCTGAATTCTGATCAACTGTTGGTTGGCATTTCAAATTTCAAACTTAAATTGTTCTACGTATTAACTTTTGAAGAGGGAATGGCGAATAGGAAAGTAGAAGTCCAACCTATTGCATTTTGTCCACAGTCAATATTTGAAAAAAGAAATGGTAAGAATTTGTTCTACAATTTGGTTCATTGTTTCAACTTTAACTTGAAATAAAGAGATCAAATTTCAAAAACTGGTTTAAATAGATTTCAAGTAAAATAATAAATTAACTAACCCGGTAATTAAGATTGAACCACATTGGCCGAGGATGAAGACACTAGTTAAGATCACTACTTTGTTGCAATTACTAAAAAGTAAAAAGCACGGAAGAAAGGAAAAAGCTACCTAAATATCTCCTTACATGGTATCAAAGGAAATCAAATAGTATTAGTTTCGCAAACACTTATTTGCAACTATAATTCATTTTTTTAAAATTTTAAATGGATAAAATAAAATGATAGGAAAAGAAAAACAGAAAGGGTCGTTCCAAAGATAGCCAACAAAAATTGTTTTTGCTTTGTCATGTGATATTCGCATTCATCATCAATGACGTGCAACCATCTTTCCCACCTTGTTTTTAATTACATTTTTTTTTTGGGTAATATTTGAAGTTTTCTTTTCTTGAAATTAATGTTGATCACATACATCAACTTCACGTTCATTGTATGTTTATTGGTCGTATATTGGGTGATGTTAGCTATTTCTTACTCCAAAGCAATCAATTATTTTGTGTCATTGCATCATATGCAGTGTCATGTCTCACAAGTGGTTGTCCTTTGTTAGGTATAAGTTTTATTAGATTTACTTTTTTGTACGTAAGCTTGAGACAGATCGAGAGAAACGCCTATTCGGTCAATAGAGAATTAAAAACACTTCTTATTTTCTCATATTTTATTTTCTAAATATATTCATTCAGGAAGGAGGTCATAATTTGATCCGTATGAAAAAGGGAGAAACTTTTCAAAACATAAACTAATTATAAGTATAGTTTGTTTTGTATATGTGGAGCTTATAATAAGGAAAATTAAGGAATAGGAGCATATATTAATATCCGTTATGGGGCCCACAAACAAATTACGCCTGATTTGTCTGTGCTAATAAGTTACTCTAACTTCTTGTTCAACAACGGGGCCAATGCTTTTAAAGAAAAGACAAAAAGGTATAATTAGCATTGCAATGATATCTGCAAAATAGGGGCAAAACTACATCCAAACAAGTCTTTGCCGGTTAATTGCAAAATCACAGGAAGTGTCTTTTAAGTAATTGATTAGGACGTGACTAAATGTAAAATGAATAACTGTCTTTTCTTAAATGCTTTGTGCACATTTTACCCCTTAATCATGAGTATCAGACAAATAAGCCCCTCCACCTCCGGTATTAATATTTACATAACCCATCTCTCTGATTAATTTGGAATTGAAACTCATAAAATTGAGAATAGTTGACAGAGTTAATTAATCACTCACATTCGGGGTTTCAATATTCTTTTCCACTATACATGGACATATGATGATGAAGAGAATTTTACTTATCTATACTATTTTTGAAACCTATTTATCCTTAATATTGAAATTTTAAATTATTCACAAGTTGATGTGCAATTTATTATTTATTATTAGACTCCAATTTTACTCATTTTCTCTTCCTTTTCATCCTTTCACATTCGTTTACCCACATAGTTGATCCAAATTATTTCCTTCCGCAATTATACATTAGAGTAATATAATATGAACCCACAATTTAAACAACATGTAATGTCAAATGATCTTTATCTAAGCAAGGAATAATTTAATGATATTATTGTTTGACCAAAAAGTTCTAAGCTTTTTTGTTAAACTGTTTTAATGAAAAGATAATGGATGAATCTTAGTTAAATATAATAAATCCTAGATCTGAAGTTTGAGTGTCTCAATAATATGAGACCGTGTACATATTAGTGAATGCAAAGTAAGAGTTCAATGATTGTCAATAAATGTGATGATAAAAACATGCAATAAATGTGAGTAATGGCATTAAATATAATAAGAAGGAATTTGTCACCCAAATGTTAGATGAGTTGGACGATTCCTTCTTCTGACAGTATCATATGACAATAGACTATGAAGATAGACAAAGATTCTTGGATCTTGTGAAGAAAAGAGATATATTGAACAATGGAATCAGCAGACAAGATAAGTTTTTCGAATTTTCTTGATGGTCAACCCTTTACAATATGTTCTTATCAGAAAAGTGAAGATCCACTTTTGTTCCCTATCTCTTCCTATTTATAAGGGATATTCCTAGAAAACCCTAAAAATTACATTTGGGGGAATATTGAATCGAATATTCCTTTTCACAATCCTAAGTTATTTTAGTCGTTGCTGATATTCATTCTCTACTCGACCTCGGTATTGGTCTCTCTCTTGGCGGCTCTTCGTCACTGAGCCGTGGTTGGTCTCGGCCTCGGCCTCGGCCACGTTTCGTCCATTTGTATCCACTAAGCTTAGCTTAGTTTTGATCCATACAGTTAGTCCCTCTGCTTGTTGAGGTCATCCTCTTGGATGTCATTGATGGGCGGATTTAATTTGCAGCCGGTCAAAAGGAATTCCGTCGTGGTGACTGAGCTGAATTGGTCGACGAGCTGGTGACGTGTCGCCTCAAGGAATGTGGTTGGCATGGCTGACATAGGGTGATGTCATGCCACACGCGTCATCATTATGCATCTTCCCGATGCACTGTGTCATTTTCTATTTTGTTGCTTCGATTTTGGTGCCACTGACGGCTCCTTGCCTCGATTTGGGCACCATAATAGCTTATAAATAGAGGAGGGGGTATTCACAAATGAAACTTATTCCTAGAAAACCCTAAAAAGTACATTTGGGGGAATATTCAATCGAATATTCCTTTTCACAATCCTAACTTATTTTAGTCGTTGCTGATATTCATTCTCTACTCAACCTCGGTATTGGTCTCTCTCTTAGCGGCTCCTCGTCACTGAGTCGTGGTTGGTCTCGACCTCGGCCACATTTCGTCCATTTGTATCCACTAAGCTTAGCCTAGTTTTGATCCATACAGTTAGTCCCTCTGCTTGTTGAGGTCGTCCTCTTGGATGTCCTTGATGAGCGGATTTAATTTGCAGCCGGTCAAAAGGAATTTCGTCGTGGTGACTGAGCTGAATTGGTCGACGAACTGGTGACGTGTCGCCTCAAGGACTGTGGTTGGCGTGGCTGACATAGGGTGATGTCATGCCACACGCGTCATCATTACACATCTTCCCGATGCACTACGTCTTTTTCTATTCTGCTGCTTCAATTTTTGTGTCACTGACGGCTCCTTACCTCGATTTGGGTGCCATAATACCTTATAAATAGATGAGGGGGTATTCACAAATGAAACTTTCGCACTTTCTGTTACATTTTCACCTTGCTTGTTCTTCTACTTCTTCTCTTGTTCCTGTTTCCAATTTCCTTCTGCTTCTTTAGCTCTACCTTATGATTTTTTCTCCCGTCGATACTCTTTCTTTCGTGCTCCACTGTACACATGTTACTGCTAAAATGACAAACTCTCCTCCTCCTTCTGATTTAGTCTCCGATGCCACCCCATTGTCGGTGGCCATGCCTTCTGGTGTAGTGAGCCCACGGTTGCGAAAGACGAATGTATTCCCACTGTGGAAGAGGTGGGTCCTCGGAACTCGTCGGTCAGAAATGACTTCCCCAAGGAACCCACCCCAGCTCCTGCACATGCACTCTCAGATATAGGGCTGAGTCAAATATGCACCCTCCGGTTTTGAATTCCGTATCCCTCCTCACGTCGATATTATTCCGCCGGGGAACGACGTGATACACGTCCACTGGCCTGGGTATTGCGCTTTCTATCCTACCCATTTTTGGTGGGTTACTCTCTTCCTCTTCCCCCGTTAGCTGAGGAGTTCTGCCGCTTCTACCGTGTCTGCCCAACACAGCTTTCTCCTCACTTATATAAAGTCTTTCTGATGATGGCGAAGTTCGCAAAGTTGGCCGGCTGCGAGGTCTCCATCCATCATCTGCTGCATCTCTTCTCGTCTAGTTTTTACAGAGGCACACTGATTCACCTCCGCCACCGTGGAACTAAAGGATTGATGGCGGGGATGGATGACAAAGCGAACCGTCGGTTCTGTTGCAACTACTTTTTCGTCAGAATGGAACACGTAGTGGTGGATCCAACCGGGTTCCCCGAGTAGTGGAACTTCAACCGTAAGGGTTTTCTTCCATCAGTCATATGTTGCTTATCTTCCCCTTCTTCTTTTTTTCACTCGCTCATTACTTTTTATCTTTCAGCTGAGAGGCATCCCCCTTTCCTGGTTTTCGACATTGAAGACTCGGTAACTCGCGTTGTACCTCATACTGTGGGAATTCGCGACTGGGCATCCTTTAACAAACGGTTCGGGCACAAGCCGTCGACCAGTAAGTCTGATTCTCAATTTTACGACCCTTCCATCTTTGTATAGTCTATCACCATTCGTTGTCATCCCTTAATGTAATTTTCTTTTTGTGCCAGGTCGGTGAGCTTCCAAGAAGGCGAAGGCTCCAGTGCCTGCATTTTATTAGGTGGTCGCTTCAGCTGGAATGCAATTCATACTGGCTGAGTCCGTACGAGGGGGTCAGACTCAAGCTCCGACGTTGGGCGATTCCACCCCTCGGGCTGCTATTACGTCGGCTGGTCTCTGCTCAGCCCATCTTGCACATAATTGACGAGTCGTCTCAGAGCGAGGAGGAAGAGGTACCGATGAAAAGGTAGAGGGTGGTGACCGGAAGGATCGGCGCTGCTAATATCGAGCTGGGGAGGCCCATTGCTTTGGATGTGAAGTCAACTCCCTTACCGGGCATCGAAGCTGCTCCCACTCCGATTATCGTCACATGGTGAAGACCGTCAGAGGTTGAAAGAACTTGCGATAGGGAGGAACCTGTACGAACAGACGAGGTTAGCTCATCATAAGCGGACGGGAAAGATAAAACCATCCACGTGGAAGATGATGGGTCAGGCTCCAATATCGACCCTGAGAAGGTGCGGGCTTTCGAGGAGAGGTTCACCCGTGTGGAGATAAGGATGGAGAGGCCTGATAGGCACATAGTCATCATCGTGGGGACATCTGGCATGGCCTTACGAGTATGTTTACATCTCTCATGTTAAGTTTGTCCACTTATATGTGTAGTTTACTTTCGCTGACCTGTCTTCTTTTGTATGTTAGACTCTCATCTCATAAATCGAGCGTGATCGTCGAGAAGAGCGAAAGACAACCCTCTTCAAGGAGATGGAATTCAAGTATAGAGAATACCTCTCTAAGCACCGAACACTCGTCAACGTACTTGGCGAGGACGGCCAATTTCAGACACTTCGCGACGAGATCAAGCAGAAAGATGAGGAGTTGAGGGAGAAAGAAGAAAAGTGATGCGAGTCTAGAATTCATGGTTTAACATGTTATATGCCCTACATTTTATGTGCGTTAATGATAAAAATACACTTTTTATGTGCATAATAGAGTGTATTTCATGTGTAGGTGAATTGGAAATGGAAGCCGAGCTAAAAGAATGCAAATACATCGAAAATACGCTCAAGAGGCGAGGAGGAGTGCACCGGGCTATAGCCGGGCGTTTGAGTCCAAACGCCTGACCCTGCCTGGCGTTAGCCAGGCGCCAGAGCCCAAACGCCTGACCCTGCCTGGCGTTAGCCAGACGTTAGAGCCCAAACGCCAGGACCCTGTTCCGGCTAAATTCGAGTTTTTGAAGAGTTTAAGNTGATGCGAGGCTAGAATTCATGGTTTAACATGTTATATGCCCTACATTTTATGTGCGTTAATGATAAAAATACACTTTTTATGTGCATAATAGAGTGTATTTCATGTGTAGGTGAATTGGAAATGGAAGCCGAGCTAAAAGAATGCAAATACATCGAAAATACGCTCAAGAGGCGAGGAGGAGTGCACCGGGCTATAGCCGGGCGTTTGAGTCCAAACGCCTGACCCTGCCTGGCGTTAGCCAGGCGCCAGAGCCCAAACGCCTGACCCTGCCTGGCGTTAGCCAGACGTTAGAGCCCAAACGCCAGGACCCTGTTCCGGCTAAATTCGAGTTTTTGAAGAGTTTAAGTGTCTTCCGGTTGGAATAGAAGTATCCTACACGTTTAGGATTTATCCAAAACATATAAATAGACTCCCAAAAACACAACTTGAATGGAGATTCCAAGAGAGGAAGTCATTAAAGTGAAGAAAACCTGTGGATTACTATTCAGCAAAGCAAAAACACTGATTTTTATCTCCTTAGTTCATTACTCTGTAATTCAATTATGCACGTTATTTTAGATTTGATATTTATGACTATGAGTAGCTAATTTTCTTAATCTAGGGTTTTGGTGGAACCCGTTAGGGGACAAACTTATGGTGATATTAATATAGTTTGGTTGATTGTTCATCTCTATTTGTTCAACTACATTCTTATTGTAGCTAACTGAATGACCATTAATTAGCTATGCCTATTTAGTGTGTATCTACTTGAGAGAGAGTGCATATTTAGGTAGTTGTTTGAAAAACATCACTCCCGGATTATAGACGAAAGTCATAACCGAGGGTTTAGAGGTTGGATTAGAGATAACGATACCTCGGGTGCAATCTAAAGTGAACTGTAATGCAATCTAGCTAGCGTAACTTGAGAGAGTGCGTCTAGTAAATTATCATAATTACTTGAGAGAGATTTATGGTAGATAGAGTGTTCATGATTGATAGAGACAACTAATCAAACTATAACGTGAGTTCGAAGACATAGTTGAGCGTGATCAAATTTTGGTACCGTTGCCGGGGAATTAACGGTATTATCAATTGAGTTGGAAGAAATACAAAATTCTGAAATATAGTCAATTTTCCTTAAATTTTCGTTTTTACATTGAAAGTTTAACGCTTGTTGACGTGTTGCAGGTGCATGCCTAGAAACTCATCGAGGACTGGTGAAGTAGTTGAAGCCTTATCAGACCCCGAGAAAGTTTTCAAGGCCCTAAACCGGACCAACCGGAAAAGCAAACATCAACCACAAATTGAACAAATTGAAACCGACATGGAAGATCCACACAACCAGAACAATAATGGGGATGATGTGGTAGACCCAGTCGCTCAAATAGGGGCAGAGGCTCCCTTATATGACTGGGCACAACCCACAACTTAGAATTTGACCACAACGATACTTGTTCTCAGATTCAGGCCGAGTCCTTCCAGATAACAAATAATATGCTGCACTTATTGCAGAACAAACGGCTATTCTCAGGGTCATACATTGAAGACCCCCAACAGCACTTGAAAAACTTCCTGTCAATCTGCAAAACACAGAGGCAGCCTAACATCACTCAGGAGGCAACCAAACTGTTGTTGTTTCCATTCTCAGTGACTGGTGCTGCCCAGACTTGGCTAAACTCACTCCCCATAAATTCCATTATCACGTGGGAGGAGTTAGTTAAGAAATTCGTGAACAAGTTTTACCTACCTAACAAGACTGCCCAACAAATCGATGAAATCTTAAGCTTCCGACAAAAACCAGCTGAAACCTTACAAGAGACATGGGAGCGATTTAAGGGTATGTTGGTTATCTGTCCACATCATGGTATCCCAGAGCAAATGTTGGGGCAGCGTTTCTATATGGGTTTGGCTGATACTGCTAAAGCAAATGTTGATGCTTCGTCTGGTAGAGCATTTCTGAGCAAAACATGGAGAGAGAGTCAAATCTTACTTGATAAAATGGCACAGAATTCAGGATGGACAACNTTATGCACATCATGCATTAGTCAACCACTTGGTAACCACTGGAATGCAGAATGTGATAACCCTCCTCATCCAGAAAATATGAATTATGTGACAAATTATGAACGTCAGAGACAAGGGGGGGCAGAACTGGGGTCAACAAGTTCAATCATATAGGCCACCTCACCAACAGCAGAATAGTGGAAATATGGGTGCCATGAGACCACAAGGCAATGCAGCACCATATCAGAGACCGCACAGTTATAACCCTCAGAATCAAAAACAATCATACTACCCTCCTCAGCATCAACAGGGAGGAAGGCAAGAAGATTGGTTTTCACGGTTGGAAGCTATGATGCAGCAGGTGATTGGGTCAAATACCAAAATCAGTGAGAGAGTAGATGCACATGATGCAGCTATTAAAAATATTAAAGTACAGTTGGGGCAGATTTCAAATGCAGTTAACAATCGTCCTCACAGAAATTGACCTGCTGATACTCAGGTGAACCCAAGGGACCAGGGCCCAAAACAGTTAATGGCAGTGACCCTCCGCAATGGCAGAGACCTGGACCTAGAACAAGAAAGGAGGCATGAAAATAGACAGACAAACACATTGGTACAGGTACCTAATGAAATTGATGACTCTATCCCATTGAGTAAGGGCACAGTGCAACCAGCTGAAGGAGAAGTTAATAAGCAAGGCGAAGCTGAGAAATAACTTGAGGAAATCCGAGTGCCAGCAGTTGAGGTGGTAGTGGAAAAGGAAAAAAACAGCTAACATAAAAGAAAAGAGCACCAGCTCCATTCCCTCAAAGGCTAGCAAAATATCAGAAGGATGAGCAGTATAAGAAATTCTTGGACATGCTAAAACAGATACAGGTAAATATCCCATTGATTGATGCATTGAAGGAAATGCCTGGCTATGCTAAAATGATGAAGGACTTAATGTCCAGAAAATTTGACTTCCAAGACCTGGCTACTGTCACTCTTACCCAGACTTGTAGTGCAGTGGTGACACGTCCTATTGCTGAAAAGTTGGCTGACCCAGGGAGTTTTACAATTCCTTGTACTATTGGCAACTTCTCTTTCGCCAAAGCCCTATGTGACTTGGGAGCCATCATTAATCTGATGCCACTGGCTATATATAAAAGATTAGGGATTGGTAGAGCCAGACGATGTGTTAGTGCAAGTGGGGAAATTTGTACTCCCTGCTGACTTTGTGATCCTAGACTGCCGAGTAGACGAGGAAATGCCCATAATCTTGGGAAGACCATTTTTGGCCACAGGCAGAGCACTCATCGATTGTGAGACTGGTGAGCTTAAGATGCGACTCAATATGAAGAAATCACATTCAACGTGCAGAAGTCTATGAGGCGACCAAGTGAGTTCACTAACTGCTCTCTTATTGATGCTGTGAATGTGATACTAGAAGAAGATGACGCAGCCTTAACTGTTAGGGATCCTTTGGCTGCATGTTTGATGAACTTAGATGATATGAACAGTGAGGAACTATCAGAATAGGTATTAGCATTGGAAGGAAACNAGCCTTTACCAACGCACCTCAGGTAGGCATTTCTTGGACCTAACTCTACATTACCGGTTATTATATCATCTGGGTTGTTAGATATGCAGGAACAACAACTATTACAGGTACTTTCAGAATGCAAGACTGCCATTGGCTGGACGATGGCAGACATCAAAGGGATAAGCCCAGCTTATTGCGTGCATAAAATTCTCTTGGAAGAGGGGCAAAGACCTTCTAGGGAACACCAAAGACGGTTAAACCCAGATATGAAGGAAGTGGTAAAGAAATAAGTGATAAAGTGGTTAGATGCGAGAATCATTTTCCCTATCTCCGATAGCAGCTGGGTTAGCCCAGTACAGTGTATACCAAAAAAAGGGGGTATGACAGTCGTAAGAAATGATAAAAACGAGCTAATATCCACTAGAACTGTTACGGGTTGGAGAATATGCATGGATTATAGGAAGCTAAACCTTGACACCCGCAAATACCATTTCCCACTTCCCTTCATTTATCAGATGCTCGACCGGTTAGCAAGGAAATCTCACTTCTGTTTCCTTGACAGGTATTCGGGGTACAACTAGATTTCTATTGCCCCAGAGGATAGAGAAAAGACCTCTTTCACATGCCCATATGGGATATTTGCTTTCAGAAGAATGCCATGTGGCCTCTGCAATGCACCTGCAACATTTCAACGGTGCATGATGGTCATTTTCACAGACATGGTGGAGGATATTATGGAGGTCTTCATGGA
>ML417963.1:0-41921 GCA_005239525.1 Nicotiana knightiana | reverse complement strand
CCTAGATTAAAGAAGTTAGCTAAACATGTTCAAAAGAATCAACTCTAAAATAACTTGCATAATGAAACTACAAAGTAATGAAGAAAATCTGTACAAATTGATGTCTTGCCGTCCGTCTCTTTGAATCCTTCGTATGCCTTCGAATTCTTCTTCAAATTGTGTTTACCGGGTCTATTTATATGTTTAGGACGAACCCTAAACGTGTAGGAGACTTCTATTCCAACCGGGAAACACTTAAACTCGTCAAAACTCGGAATTGAATGAACCTGGGACCTGGCGTTTGAGCCCCTGGCGCCTGGCTAACGGCAGGCTAAGGCTGGCGTTTGGACTCTAACGCCTGGCTAACGCCAGGCAGGGTCAGGCATTTGGGCTCTGGCGCCCGGCTATAGCTCGGTGTACTCCTCCTCGCCTCTTGAGCGTATTTTCGATGTATTTGCATCCATT
The DNA here is from genome assembly GCA_005239525.1 of Nicotiana knightiana. Classification (NCBI taxonomy): domain Eukaryota; kingdom Viridiplantae; phylum Streptophyta; class Magnoliopsida; order Solanales; family Solanaceae; genus Nicotiana; species Nicotiana knightiana. The sequence continues at coordinate 41,477 of ML417963.1, read as the reverse complement.
TAGCTCGGTTTCCATCTCCAATTCACCTACACATGAAATAAACTCCATTAAGTACATAAAACGTGTGTTTTTATCATTAACGCACATAAAATGTAAGGCATATAACATGTTAAACTATGAATTCTGGCCTCACATCAATGCCCAAGGGGCTGATTCTGAGTGATGTTACGCCTGAGGGGCGGTTTCTTATTCATGTTTTTGCCCTAGTGTCTACTTATGATTCATTTCATTATTACATTAAACTTCTTGGACATTTTTCTAATATTTTCGGAAATTACACTTTTCAAAGGAGTTTTACTAAAATTGGCTTTTAAGCGTGATGATTTAATGTATTCACTGTTGGAAAGAGAGACTGTGCTTATTGTGAAACGATGATTTGACTTTATGTGTTTTTTACTGCTCAGACCTGATTTATTTTCATTACTACTGAGTTGGCGTACTCACATTAATCCCTTCACCTTGTGAGCAGATCCAGGTGCTAGGGCAGAGTGAGCTGTGTATCTGTTCCAGAGACTTCTTAGAGATTTTGCGAGGTAGCTGCACGCGTCTGCAACCCTGCTCTCTCCTGCTTATTGTTATAGATATTTTTTTCAGAGTTGTATATTTTCTGTAGATGCTCATGACCAGTGACTCCGGGATCTCGGGATTGTATTTAATATTTTGTGTATCTTTATCTGTTTTAAAATGTTTAAACAAAACCTTTATGGGTTATTAGTTTAGTAATGATATAAATGAAATATTATTAAGATTTGAGTGTGGATTTGGCTAGCCTAGTTCCACGATAGGCGCCATCACGACTGGTTTAGACTTGGGGTCGTGACAAAGTCATAGTAAGTGCTACGGACGTACTCCAACTTCCGGAATTCGAATCCGACCCCGATATAAAAAATTCCACTAGCGGTCAAAAATCTCTAAAATTTTTACTTTCATCGTTTCAAACCTTAGTGAGCTACAAACCTCCAAAACACAATCCAGACATGTGCTTAAGTCTAAAATCACCCAATGGAGCTAACAGAACAGACAAAACTCTATTCTAGAATCGTCTCCCACATAGTTCCGACTACGGTCCAATTATTAAGACTTAACCCTTCGTTTAGGGACTAAGTGTCCCAAAACACTCCAAAAACCAAAATGAAATCTCCCGACAAGGCACAATAGCAGAAAAAGATATGGAGAAAGCATTTAATAGGGGATCAGGACTATAACTCAAAGACGACTGACCAGGTCGTTACAACCTTTTTCGTAGCGCATTATGTTATCCGTCTCCCCATGGTTATGTTTGTGTGCTCTAAGTGCTTGTTGTTGTTAAACATGTGTTTAGTGAATATGATCACTATGGCCTGATGGGTATTACCATATGGATTCATGTATGCAGATCAGGTTGCATGTCGCAATGGTATTATGTGTTTATAGGGTTGCATACTACAATGGGTGTATGTTGGATACGATTCCTTGTGCTCGTTTTGTGTGTTTTAATTATCCCTTAAGGGATGGATTTATAGCATTATGCTCTTATTGTTGTATTTGTTGACGACCAATTTTGATCCTTCCTTTAAAAATTAACTTATTTATACTTAATGATTTGCAATAAATGTATTTAAAATATTTTCTGATCACTAATCGATATTCTTCATAAAATTATTATTAATAGTGTTGAAATTAATAATTGTGTATTTTGTAACAAAAAACATATCATACTTATAATTTTGAGGAGTATTAAAACAATCGTTATATATATTGCATAGGCTTCATAATTAATTTAATGAATTATTCCTTATTTTATAGTTAATTAGATTACTATGTTAATAATTTGAAATTAGTGTTACAATTTAAAATACAAAATATTTTTACAAATAATTAATTAAAATAATTAGTAGTGTATTTGATAATTATAATTTTTACTATATTTTTATTGAAAATAATTAATTTTATTTAAATTAATTTCGAAAGGGTTAAAAAAACTAAAAGGCTACCATTGCAATCTCCTAATTAATTATAAATGGCTATTGGTTAAGTTATTTTAGCCCAGATACCAAGTTCAATTCGGGATTGACCCAATCCTAACAACCCATCTCCTTCCAAGTTGGCGATCCCCGTCACCCTCTCTTAGCCAACAAATTCGTGACACGCCACTCATCTATAATACTCACACAAGAAAGACACCTCATTTGGGATCAACGGTCTATGATTAAACTAGATTTTTCCCTTTACTTCAATATCCACAAGTGATTATCTCTACCGTTGGATTAAAAGAATCCAACGGTCATCCTTTTTTCCTAATAATTGTTGTATCTCCGAAATATCGAAGCCGTTGATCACAAAGATCAAACGGCTCCCCTTCACCCACCCACTTTAAACATACCAAACGCCTAAAACCTAATCATTTCCTCCTAAGACCAGCCACCTCTCTTTCCCTAAACTCAATCCTTTTTCCCATCCTCCTTAAGCCCTCAATCCCAAATCCTTGCACAGGTCACAAAATCAATGTATCAAACACTCAATCGGTCCCTACAATTGCGAATCCCGCTGCTATTTTCATCTTTCATCACTGGATTTGAATCTCCAGTTCTGGATCCGTAAGCTCAAAATGTCATTGATCTAATTCTGCCTTGTTCTTTCAATTAAACATGTATGGCCACTCATCTTATCCCAGGGCTGTGAAGCATGCTATTTTCTTTCTGTTTCACCGATGAAGTTTCCCAATTATGAAGTCATAGACCAAGACGTGAAACTTGAACTCGTTTGATTTTCTCTTATGACCTTTCAAATCGGGGAATGCATGGAGGTTTGTAGAAGTATCATCATGAGAATACAACACCTAGAAGTCAAACGCAGTGACCTATGGATTATAGAGTTTGCCCGATGGGTTTTCATTTCAGCAACCAACCTCTATCCACTTAGGTAAAACCTAGCATTGGTTTTCACCTCTACATCTTTGATTTTCACTTGATTTGCTTGCATCATCAACCTATCATCTTCCACTATCCAATTTTGATTCTGCCGGAACCCTAGATCTTGAGGCACAAAAATTATGAGCCTTAATGTCTATCACCGAACAACACCTAACAATTTGAAGAAAATCAATACATAATGCAGTACATTTATAAAATTTTCAATTAAGGCTAAGTTCATACTCAGTTTCTGATTTCTCTCTCTTTTCTAGTTCTGAGTTACTCACTGATTTCATTGTGAGTCTTTGGATCTTAAATGACTAAGCGAACCCTTTGTTTGGTTTGCTGCTCGAAGAAAGGTTAGTGCACATCGACCTTTACTCTCTTAATTTTTTCAAGATTAAAGTCATGTTCTTCTTGTTGATTATTCTATTTATAATGTACTAAGTTTGATCATTATGCTTTGGCATTTATATGTGAATTCACTGACCTCTAAATAATGTGAAATTAATTCAATCGATATCTTTGTAAACTTAATGAATGCTCTTTTAGTTAAGCAAATCTATGTGTTGTTGGACTTTTATAGTTGACTAAAAATTTCACATGATCTTTTGCACCTGTCCTGGCTTTAGAATTGAAGATACATTTGCTAAAGCTTTTATGTCTGCTCTACTACACTTGCCTTGATACTCCTTCTTGATCTATATCATATAGTTGAATCACTTGTTTGATAAAACTAAGACTATGATAATTATAAATACTTCAGGACTATTACAAGGTTGTCATTGTGATCAGAGTGTATCAGTTCAGTTGTGTTCTTTCTTCAAATATTTTTTATGACATTGATACTTCCTTAAATACCATTGACAAGGTCTCCTATTGACCGCCATAAATGTGTGATCATCTGTATGTTACACCGTATGAGAGTGCTTTTAAAAATGAATGAACTAACTGCTAATGACTTTCTACAGTTGACCTTCTGTGTTCTGTCAGCTGAGCTTAAGCCATGCCCTTAGTTGTTTCTAGAAGCTTAGTATATACTGATTTGTGCATTATCTTTTTTTATTTCCATGCTGTTGAAACTAGAACTTCACTATGTCTGGACTATTATACTTAACCTATTTAACTAGATTAGTTATTCTAATATTGGAACCTTGCCTGCTTAACATGAATATTCATTGCTTTGAACTCCTACAATTAACCTGTTGAGCTGATCCTATGTTACTTGAAACTCCACTATGTCTTATAGGCTTGCAGTCTTGTAAGAACACCCTCATATAATGTGTTTGGATGCCCTTTCTTAGAGTTTCTGCACTCATTCTTTCTCAAACATATCTCCCGCTTGCTTGTGCTCTCACATTTGTTAGAATTGTGTCACTTCATAAAGAAAAAAAGCTACATCTCATTATTCAAAAGGGATTAACCACATAGCAATAGATATATAAGAAAACTATCATCACCAAAGAGTTTAAGAAAAACTTCTGATGTTTATATGCCTTGTTTGAATGTTACACTGCGTCTTTGTAAGTATATTAGTTTTCAATAAGCCTAGAATAAACTTTTATTATCCAGAATCAATTATGATGATCTTGTCAGTCTAATTCCATGCCTAGAACCTAGTGCTGTTGTAATGTGGTATTATTAGTTAAATAATAACCTGTACACATGTGAACGTAACTTATTAGGAGTTGTGTACTCATCCCTGCCTTAAAGGAACTATTGTTTGGTATATCATGTTTATGATTGTGTTTTCAGGTCATTAAAATCCACCAAGTGTTCATCTATCATGTTTGAATGTGGAACCACATGTTTAACTCTTAACCAACCAACATAGGATGAAGATTTGTTTATCACTTGCCCATGTACCTGCCTGCTCTCTCTCACTCTATGTTTTCTTAAGAACTGTGAAATGAATTGTTATAGATAGACTTCAATTAAGCATGCATGACTAAGTACATGATCATAAATAATGATCTTTCATAAGTATGAGCCTTCTAATGGGATCATCAAGAGAAATATACCTAACACCTCCGATACTCCTTTGAACTACTTGAGTCACCAATTCTGATTACTTATATTCATGTGTTGCTTTTCTCTCATTGTTTATTGGCACTTATGAGTAGTCCGGGTTTGGGTGATCTTAAGATTGGTAAGAGTATATGATAATGATACATGCTTGTGTGCACACCATGGGATGTCTGATGGTGCTCTGATGATTTAGATGAAATAGATCTCTCATTGTGTATAATCACCATTTTGGTAGTGGAGTTTACACTGAACACGTCATTAGCATTTTAACCTGTAGGGAAGAGTAAGTGTTAGTGGTTAGAGGCATTTGGGAGTAGAATTTAGTTCTTGGTTGAGTCCCTGACACAAGCATTGTTCGGCTTCCTTTAGACCCTTGTGATCTTTGAAGTACCAGGGGTTTAAAGGGTACTTTGGCCATGAATGAAATTCCACATTGAACTCTTCTCTATTTACATTTATCAATCTCTTTAGTTTTAGTGTTCAATGGAAATAAAGGTCTTCATTGTAAATCGCATTACTATATGTGATCTTATACCAATCTTGCACTTATAATTACTGTTGATTGTTGTAATTTACCTTGGGTCCATATCAGTGTTACTTCTGTACAGTTATATGTATCAGGCATCACATCTAATGACCTTCTTATTTTCTTGAACATGTATTAAAATTGGGCCTGCCAAGTTCTCCAAGAACTAAGTCCCAAATTCTATACCTGTATCTTTTGGAGTCTGAAGCTACTACATTCCGTCCTCGCTACCTATTGGGCCTAATTTCCTTCAGGCCCAAACCGGAGTCCATTTCTTTCCTCTATTGCTTTATTAAGTTTACTATTGTTTTTAACATGTATATAATACTTACAATATTTGATTGGATACTTTGCTTTATATCTTCGAATTATGGTAATAATCTAGGAAATCCCTAAAAAACATAGGAGTATCATTTCTAACTCTTTAAACCATTTGTCAATATGACATCAGTGTAGAGAGATATTCGAATTTTAGAAAGACTGTGCAGGCAGCCCCTATAGGACCCACCTAGTCGGTGATCGACCTGCACTTATTCTTTTCTTGTTTTTGGGATGAGATTTGTTCATCATTCGACCTCCTTCCATCCTCACACTCTTTGAACCCTCCCAAGTAGTTCCCCAAAGGCTCCAAACAAATTCCTAAATTAACACATAATCCAACATCAAAGTTAGCCAAAGGTGAAGAATAACCTCTTTATCTTATGTGAATAAGGATGATGGTGAACTAAGTTAAGCTTAGAGATCGAAATTTATCTACTGCCTAAGGTATTCTTAATATCCATTTGATGGCTTTTAAGGTTAATTACATGTTGGTTGTGGTGTTGGAGTGAAAGATTACAAGATAGCACTTGAAAGGGAAAGAAATGTTGTTATATTTTGTTGGGTTGTTTTAAGGCTATATATACATAGATGAGGCTAGAAATTGGGGGAAATAATTTGATTATGATCTGGTTTCTATTTTTATGAGTTTCTACATGTTTTACAAGTGAATTGATGAAAGAAACTTGAGATTGGAAGTGAAGATAAGCTTAAGTCACTTTTATGGTGTTGTGTTGCCATTGAAGGCTGTTGTAAGCTAAATATAACTTGGATTTCAAATTGAATCTATTGTAGGAGGTAAGTATATTGTGTTCTTGCATTTTCTTAAGGTTATGTTGATGTTGATTAAGTTAAATGGATGGACTAGACATGAACTAGTGAATAAAGTTGCTAATTGAGGATAGTTGGAGTTGTGGATTATTTTCTTTGTTATAAATATATGGTACAAGGTTGGGATCATTGATGAATTGCTTTATTATCATTTTAATGATACTGATATGTTAAAGTAAAAAGTCTATAAGGGGTGATATGGGGTATACGGGTTCCAATCGGAGATTGCTGCTCGTCGTTTAGTTATGACTTGTTGTTGTTATATGTGTTGACAACCAATTTTTACCCTCCCTTTTAAAATTAATTTACTTATACTTAATAATTTGCAATAAATATTTTGAAAGTATTGTCTATCAATAGAAACCTTTTTCTACAAATTAATTAAATATTAGTTTTAAAGTTAATCACCTAGTATTCATATTATGTAATTACAAATATTCCTCTATTTTAATACTAGTAAAATAATCCTTTGAATTTACCACAGAGGTATTTATGATTAATTTAACAAATTACTCCTTAAATTTTAATTAATTAGATTATTATGTTAATTAGTGTTGTAATTTAGAAAATAAAGTATTGTATAAATAATTAATAACAATAATTAATAGTATATTTGATATTTATAATTAAATTGTATTTTATTGGAAATTAATTAAGTTTAATTAAATCAATTTTAAGAAGGTTAAATACTAAATGGCTACATTTGCAATTTCACAATTAAACACAAATTGGCCATTCTTTAAATAAAAAACTAGCCCAATCCGGAAATACCCACTCCAAACAATCCCTCCCTTTCCACTATGACGATCCATGCCATCACATTTGAACTAATCAGAGCACACCATGTCACCCATCTCTATCACTCATAAAATAAACACAATCAATGTGGGTCGTCCATCCTACAGATCAATGGCCCTCTTTTTATCTCTGTTTCTCCTGTAATTTTAAACATCCTATCCGATTGATCTCAGCCTTTGAAAATAGAAGATGTAACAACTCTCATATTTTCATTTTTAAGTCTTTTAAAACCTTTAAGTGACCGAATTATCACGGATGTTGATCATCATATCCAGTGGCCCAGATCTCGTCTCTCACTCTTAACTCAAAGACGGCCAAACCCAACTCCGTAACCCTAATTCATTTGCCACAAACAGACCCCCCCTATTTCCCCTTTCGTCTTCTCTTCTCTCAAGTCGCCTATTAACATCAATTAATAAACCTTGCACAAATCAGTGCAAGGTCGTAAATCCTTGATCAAAACACTCTTCCCTGCTTCCTCATCCACAATTCCTTCTGGCTTTCTTTTTTGTTCGTCGAATCTGAAACACCAGAACATGGACAGTAAAATCGAAGCACCATTTTTGTTTTCTTCTCAAATCCAACTGGCAGAATCAAATCGCCTTGTCCCTAGGCTGTGAAGTTTGAGGTTTTATTTCATTTTCTCTTACCGATTGGATTTTAAAAATCCTAATTGGAAACCCCAAACTAATTGGTGCAAGGTCAAATCCTCTAGATTGCGATCTGTCACTATTGGTGGCATGTATGGATATTTTACAGTATCATTATCATTATTCTTGGTCTAGAAATCAATCACAGAGACCTATGGACATTGGGCCTTTATACGGTGGATTTTGCTCTCAACGGGCAGTCCTCCTCTCTCAGGTAAGGCTTCATCATTTCTCTCTCTATCACTTTAGATTTCCCCCATCTTGCTCGCATCATCTATCATATGTCATCTTCCACTATCCTAGTCTGAATCTGAATCCCTAATCCATTAAATGACACTATTAATAGAGCCTTGATTTCTCTCACCTAACATCACCAACCAGACTTATCTAGCCTACAAAAATCAAAAATCTTATACGAATTAACGACTTAGAAGCCTAGTCTTTCTTTTCTAATTAATTCTACTCTCTTATTTCCGAGTTCTTTCACTACTCGAGAGTTTGAGACCTTGGTCCTCACACGACTGAGCTGAAATCTTGTTTGGTTTGCTGCTCAATAAGAGGTCAGTATACCTCCACCCTCTCTTTCATTGTTTCGTTTAAAATCCCAAGCATGTTATTGTTTTCTTGGTTAACTATTTAGTCTATTATGTTTATTTTGCCTTTAATCATTTGTTTTTGTACGTTATGATGACCTATGATAGGTTGTTGTACCTTCTTAATGTTAAATAAGTAGCTGTATAGTCTTAGTAACTTCCTTTTTGTATTTGTTTGAGTTGGTTAACTTGCTGATTTATTATTGTAACGACCCGACCGGTCATTTTGAGAGTTATAGCCCAGTTTCCCCCATTTCTGCTTCTTTTGTGCTTTAAAATTGTATTATGCCTTACTGAGTTGGTTGGTTCGGGTCCAGAGTAGTTTCGAAGTGAATTGAGATACTTAGTCTCTTAGTTGGAAGCTTAAGTTGGAAATGTCGACCGAATGTCGACTTGTGCATAAACGACCTTGAATTTGAATTATTATGGTTCTTTTAGCTCCGTTAGGTGAATTTGGACTTAGGAGCACGTCCGAAATATGATTTGGAGGTCCGTAGTAGAATTAAGCTTGAATTGGCGTAAGTTGGAAATTTTTGCGAATTTTGGCCGGCAATGAAAATTTTGAAATCGGGGTCAGATTGTGTGTAAAATTTGAGGTTATTCGTACGTGGTTTGATAGGTTTTGGCATCATTTACGGAATTCAGAAGTTTAGAAAATTTTAGGCTTGAATTCAGGTGTAATTTTGTGTTTTGATATTGTTTTGAGTGATTCGAAGGTTCGACTAAGTTCGCATGGAGTTATATGACTTGTTGGTATATTTGGTTGAGGTCCCGAGGGCCTCGGGTGAGTTTCGGGTGGTTAACGGATCATTTTTGGCCTTTGAGTGATAGCTGATGCATGCTGCTGCATTTCTTCTTGTTTCCTTATACGTGATCGCATGAGTGGGACTGCGATCAAGTAGGTCTATTGAGGGCAGCTGGGAAATTGTTCAATGTGATCTCCTGTTGGGGCCCGCGATCGTGAAGGCTGGTGAGTTTGGCTATCGCGGACACGAGTTGAGGTCCGCGTGCAAAGAGGACAAGAGGCAACTGTGTGTCACGCGTTTGTGCTTCACGATCGCGTGAGGTGAGTCGCGACCGTGTAGGTTGGAGGAAGCCATGGTATGCGATCACATGGAGGTCTCCACGATCGCATTCAGTTAAGCTGAGAGGAAATAAAGTTGGTCTACGCGAACGCGAGAGGATGGTCGCGTTCGCGATGAAGAAAATCTTGGCAGACAGTATTAATTTTAAAATCGAGGGTTTGGGCCAATTTTTCATATTTTGAGCTAGAGACCACGGATTTGGGTGAACTCTTGAATGGATTTTTATGGATTTGATTAGGTTACATGATTTCTACTTGGTTTGGTCAAATCCCATGATTACATCTTTAATTTTATCATCTAATATGTGATTTGGGATGAGAAATTGGGGAAAAAGAGGAAGATCTCTTGAGTTAGAATTTTGAGGTTTTGAATAGGATTTTTGTTGCTCCCAAACTCATACGCAAGTAAACGTGATCGTACAAGTAATAAAAATATAAGTCGAGTGTCGGACTCACAGAGAATTGTATCAACTACCCACTAAATTTACCAAGATTGTTATTCAGTCAAGCCAAAATCAAGTTCAAGAATGTATTATACTAAATTATAATTCTAAGCAATAACTAAATTATCAAGTAGCAATTTGATTGTTGTGTATTCAGTAGAGACAAATATTCCAGGGTTGTGATCGATTCACCAATTCTATTGTGTTCTAATTAACTCTCTGTTTCATACAAATCACTCATGGTTGCTAATTAATTGATAATTGCTCTCGTACCCTTCTCCCGAAGTAATACTCGCTTATTCAAAATAGATTAATGCCTATATTCCTATGAGATCAATCTATTAAGGGCACATTAAGATTGCGATATTTAATTCAGCACTGTGACTAAGTATATTCCTATAATAACCACAAATCCACCCCCACCCCCAAGATTTAAGATCATGCTTTCTTTAATTCTTCTCTAATCTAAACACGGCTTCCCCAAGCACATCATAGATAGCAAATAGAACCTAACTGCTGGCCCGACAATTAAGCAATTAATCACAGAATTGAAGAAACAACCATATATTAGTGAATTGTAATCAAGGTTAAGTCAACGTTAAGAAACAATATTCATGGCTAAATCACAACCCCATAACTATGGGTTTTAGCCACTCATGATAATAACAAATAATTTCATAAGTGTTGGATAATTGAAAATACTAAGAAAAGATGAAGAAAACTGAGATCTCTTCTCTCTCCAAAGTTTTTCGTGTGTTTTCCCTAAAAAGTGGTGTCCCCCCCTAAAAAAAATAAGCTTAGTGCATCTTTTATACGTGTTGAGTAGGTGTAGGGCCGAAATAACCTTGTCCTGGGCGAATTTGGATAGAATTCACGCTATCAGCGCCTAGCCCAGCGCCGTCCCTGGCACTGGTAATTTGCACACACTGATTCTGGCGCCACAGGTAATCTGTGGCGCTGAAAATGCCAATTTTCCTCTTTTCGTCCGTTTTGGCTCTAAATTTGCACAGTTCGCCCCCAATTTCTCCCGGATCATTCCTACACATAAAAACACCTCAAATTAATATAAAAATATGAGGCAATATATATATATATATATAAATATATATACTTTAAGCTAAACATCAACACTCCAAACTTAGATTCTTTGCTCGTCCTCGAGCAATGAGACTATCAAATATACCCCAACTACGTACAAATCTCAACTATAGAGGAGCACTTCCACTTTTAACCACACACTCTACCCTTGACTATGATCAATACTACCAATCAAGCCCGAACATTAAAAAATTCACATTTTTCCTGTTTAAGCATGCCCAAGTATAACATTTTAATTCAATCAATTCCAACACCCTATTTGTAACCACCCAACCTCAAAAGCCGACTTGTAACCACTAAGAAATCTCAACTCATCCACTCACCCAACAAGAAAGTTACAACATTACCAATCATTCGTGAGATCATATGCCCTCACTAACAAACAAAAGAGTGAATATAGACTAGTCCACACATTCAAATATGCTTTTGAATATAATTTAAGGACATCACACAATTGAACAAAATTTGCTCACTCTCACAAAGAATTCGTATGCCTCCTGTGGTCGTACCATAAGCTCGCCCGTAGTGTTAATCTCTACTAATCTAAGTTAGCCAAATCTAGGATCAATTAGGACTTTAAGGTTGTAATGTAGGCTAAGGGATGGATATGATATATTTGGGAATAGTGACTAACCCTCCTAAGCACTTTAATACACTACACTCACAATCCAAACACATACTCTTCTCAATCAATTCACTTGCCACAAACCATTTACAACAGAGCTCTTTTTTCAATTAAGCACTTCTATACTCCTACTAGCACAAATTAATAAGAATTGGAGGTGTGTGTTTTTCTACATACTTTAACTATCATTTTTCTTTTCTTGCAATTTTTCATTCTCTCTCTCTCTCTCTCTCTTTTCTACACACACACCATACATTAAAGTTCATCGGCTAGTGACTTTTGATTTTAACTTTAGTGCACTAACGGGCCCTTCCATGGTTCCACTCAAAATCTACTCCCTAATCTCTCACCTTACTTATTTTAGCGACTAAGTGCCTTAGGAGGTAAATGTTCAACAATCTCAAATTAAGAACAAAATAGGGGTATGACTTGTAATGTGGTTGCCAAAAGAAAGGTGTATAGGCTTAAAAGGGTTAGCAACGGAAAATTTTATCTTTACAAGAACATTTATCATCAAGCAAGAAATGCCTACGTCATCTCCTAGATTAGCACAACTTACAATTTCGCTTCGATAAACACACAGGGAAAGTTCTAGACTACATAGGATATCACAGAAATTCACTAATCCTCACACACACATTGCACATGACTCAATCAAGACGCTTTTGTTCAACTCTCAAGTCCAGAAAGCACACATATTTGAGAAAATTAATCAATATTGAACTATGTGGCATACAAGTCAAACAAATGAGCTAAAGCGTCATAATATAGGCTATTTACTTTACTTAGTCTTCACAATTCAAACCAAATACATGGTAAAATAGAATGTATGTCATAGCCTAATGTGCCAGCACCAAACACGACAATGAGTATCTCAAAGCAACTCAGATTCTTCCTAACTACTCCTAAAATAATTTAAAAGTACCCGGTTCGAGATACACCTTTGGAAAAGAATCAGCGCCCAAAGAAAAACTAAGGGATACTACCTAGATATCCTTAAATTTTTTTTTTATTTTTGGTATTTTTAATCAGACTTTATCCCTCAAGAGAATTGTCCAAAAGGTCCATCGCCGGGAAAAGTCCGAGCTTTTTCTAATTTTTTCCCTTTTTTTGTATTTCTATATTTTTCTTTTGCTTTTTTTTTTCTTTTCTAAAACAAACTAAACTAAAACTAGACTAAGTAAAACTAATAAAAGAAACAAATTATGACTAATAAAAGAAACAAATTGACAAAAGATATACAAACTACATCACAAGTAGTATTCCTCCCACCCCATACTTATAGTATGAATAGTCCCCGATGTATATAAAAATATAAAACAAAGTAGGGTGAAAAGAAAAGTCCCTGTCGAGCGGAGTCCTCCTCCTAAGCATGCCCTCCATCAGCATCTCCGAGCACATCATCATCAGGTCCTAGAGGCACCAAAGCCATGGGCCCCGTAACATCATTACCCACCTTGTCCTCTATGTCTGAGCCTTTGATCGTGTTTACGTCCTCCGATGAGTGAACGGGGCTGCCAGGTGCAATCCCGAACATCTTCTTGGATAAACTTGACAAGGCATTGAGTAAATGCATACGCTCCTCATCTGAGATACCAACCTTGCTCATTAATAAATTCAAAGAGTTATAGAGGTACCTATTGAACTTCTTGTCTCGTTCGTGTAATGACCCGATCGGTCGTTCCGAGAGTTTTAGCCCTGTTTCCCCCGAATCTGCTTCATTATATGTAGTTCAACTCTTTCATGTTGTGTTAGGTTTTTTGGTTCGGGTCCGACGTGATTGTGGAGAGAAATGAGACACTTAGTCTCTTAAGTTGGTTATTTAGTTGGAAAAGTCAACCGGAAGTTGACTTATGGGTAAACGATCTCGGAATTTGGTTTTTATGGTTCGGATAGCTTCGTTAGGTGATTTTGAACTTAGGAGCGTGTTCGGAATGTTATTCAGAGGTCCGTGGTAGAATTATGCTTGAATTGACGAAATTAGATTTTTGGCGATTTTCAGTTGGCAGTGGAAAATTAGTTGTCGGGGTTGAAATTCTGGGAGTTGGAATAGGTTTGTAGTGTCGTTTGTGATGTGTGTGCAAAATTTCAGGTCAGTCGGACGTAGTTTGGTTGGTTTCAGCATCGTTGGCGAATTTCGGAAGTTTATAAATCCTTAGGCTTGAATTCAAGGTTAATTTGGTATTTTGATGTTGTTTTGGGTGATTCGAAGGCTTGACTAAGTTTGTGTGATGTTATGGGGTGTGTTGGTATGTTTTGGTTGAGGTCCCGAGGGTCTCGGGTGGGTTTCAGACCATTTCTAGGCCATTTCTAGTTGCTGGGTTTTGGATTCAGGGATGTATAGTGCGATAGCATAGATCTGGCCGTGTTAGCATAGAGAAAAATTGAAAAAATCTAGCTGTGCTATGCGATCGCATAAGGCTTCCCGCAATCGCACAGAGTAAAATTTCTGCTGCATTGTCTCGACTTTGGAAGTTGATAACTCACCATTTATAAGGAATTTGAAGATGATCTAAAAAAGAAAGTTGTAACCCTTGATGTCCAGTTTTCAGAAAGTTAAACCAATTGTAATTTGGATTTTTGTGTAAAAGGTTATGGCCATTATACCAGAGGCTATCCAGAAGAGTTGGAGAAGGCTATTGGAAAATTTTGTTCAACGCGATCGCATGGGAAAGGCTGCGATCGCATAGGGTAAAAGAAAGTCGGGTAAATTTTGTTCATCACGAACGCGAGGCATAGGCTGCATTTGCATAGAGTGATCTGGGCAGAAGTATTTAAACCCCTCCTTCATGAATTTCAGTCCATTTTTCACCATTGTTGAGCGGTTTTGAAGCTTTTTGAGAGGGATTGAAGAGGGAAACGCTTGGAGGTAAGATTTTTGACTTCAACACTCGATTCTATGTTGATTTCCGAGTAATCAAACCTGAAATTAGTGGAATTTAAACCCAAAAACTGGAGAATTAGGGCTTATGACTTGGAGACCTTTGATTGAGCATTTGAGGGGTCATTTGAGGTCCGATTGTGATGTTCTTGGTATGTACGGACTCGCGGGGGGGGGGGGATAAGGATTCTTGTGATGTAATTTTTATCGGATTCCGAGATGTGAGCCCGGGGGCCGAGTTTGAGCGAAATTCGGAATTTTTGGTCTAATTTGATAATTTTCATGTCGAATTCATTCCTTTAGCGTATAGTGATGGTATAAATCTGATTTTGACTAGATTTGGAGCAATCAGAGTCGATTCGAGGGGCAAGAGAATCGCAGATTAATATTCAGGCCAGTTTGAGGTAAGTAACGATTGTAAATCTAGACCTGAGGGTATGATACCCCAATATTTTGCATTGTTTTGATAAATGAGGTGACACACATGCTAGGTGACGAGCGTGTGGGCGTGCATCGATAGGTATTGTGACTTGGTCTGTACTGTGGCGATCCTGTATTTTAGAGGTTTATATTATATTATGGGTTGTATGCCATGTTTGGGGCCTTGTGCCGACCTATTTTGACCCTCAGGGGTATTTTTCCCACTATTCTTGAAAAAAAAATTATGAACTCAGTCATGCTTTATATCTGTTGTTGTTTATCACTATTATCCCCCTGTTTTTGAATATTGAGAGTTATCTTGGGCTGAGTCCCGTGAGTTGTGATGAGTTTGCCCGAGTGGCTTGTGAGGGTGACTGAGTGAGCCCGGGAGCCGAGTTTGTGAGGATAGTTATGGATCGAGCTGCACGCCGCAACAATGTATATATCGGATCAGGTTGCATGCCGTAGCTGATATTATACGGATCGGCTGCACGCCGCAGCAATATATATATATATATATATATATATATATATTGGATCGGGATGCACGCCTCGGCGATATAGCGCTTTGGCTGAAGGAGCCCCTCCAGGAGTTTGTACACCCCTAGTGAGCGCAGTCGGCTATTATGGATCGAGCTGCACGCCGCAGCGGGTTACTATTATGGATCGGGATGCAAACTGTAGCGGTTATATATGGTACGTATTGAGTGAGAGTTTTGAGTGTGAGCATTAACCTATGAGAGTAGAGTCACGAGTGACTGAGAGGCTTGCCCGAGAGGCTTATTCGTGAGTGACACTGTACCCGAGCGGCTAATATTTTACGAAACTATTGTTCTCACTCTTCTTTACACTGAGCCTCAGTTGAAGACTGTTGAACATACGTTTATACGAATTATAAAATGGAAAACTGGAGTTTTTATGAAATATTCGGAATGTAGATTCATGACTTGAGTTTAATCACTTCTGTTGTTGCTTATTAGATGGTTTTTACATGATCTTTAAAAATGCTCGTCACTGCACTCCAGTCTTTAGTTATTGTTGTTACTTACTGAGTTGGCGTACTCAAGTTACTCCCCTCAAGTTACTCCCTGCACCTTGTGTGCAGATTCAGGTATCGGGGCAGAGTGATAGTTGAGCTACCCCAGTTGGAGCATTGTTCGGAGATTGTGAGGTAGCTGCTCGGCGTCCGCAGCCTACTCTTTCTCGTTCCTACTCTATCATTTTACTTTACTTCCCAGACTTGTTGTAGTAGAGAATTAGTATTAGACTGTATCACTTCTTAGATGCTCCTGATGGTTGAATCCAGATGTTGGGGCTGTGTTTATACGTTCTGATAATTTTTATTGTTTTGAAATGCTTAAAAGTGGAAATTATTATGAAACATAGGATAATTTATGTATTAAATGGGAACCTTATGATATTTTCAGTAAATTTGGTTAGCCTAGTACCACGATAGGTGCCATCACGGTCAGTTTAGATTTGGGGTCGTGACAAGTTGGTAACAGAGCCTAGGTTACATAGGATCACCGGTTATGAGCAAGTTTAGTAGAGTTTTGCGGATCGGTACGGAGGCGTCTGTACTTATCTTTGAGAGGCTACAGAACCCTTATGAAAATCTCACATTCTGGAATTCTTTTCGTGCGAATCCAATCCAATTATTCAGCCAAAAGCGTAACCCTTTGAATTCTTTCCATGTATTTGAGTGCGCACGCGAGCGCTCAGTATCATCTCTGTATCCACGGCTTGTGATTTCCATGGGTAAGGTATGAGAGGATATTTTAGCATGTTGATAGTGGGCCAGTCTGGAGGACTTGAGGCCGGATTTTATTCTGTGGCTTGAGTGCTAAGATTTCGATTGTGTGAGCCGTGCATTTGGGACTTATATGTCCGTTTGTGTCCTTATTGGTAGGACTTTGTGGCTAGATAACTATGTGGTGAGTGTGATTCGATGGTGATATGGGTTCATATTGTTTTATTGTGACAAAAAGGATTGGCTGGATATGTAGCAAGAGCTATTGAGTGTTAGACTTCTGTCTTGAGATGGCATATGGCTTCGAGTTGCGAGTATATTGGAGGACCTCTCATGTAGTTTATTTGTGGAGGGAAGTGGACCTCCCTGTTGTGTTATAAGTGTTTAGTGATGTTTTTGGGCTGACCAATGTCCCAGTAGCGTCCATATATTTGATTAACAGTGTATTCCACTAGTAATTGCACTCCTTCTTTATTGTGTTCATTGATAGCATCCTGGCGTACTCTCGTAGTCAGGGGTAGCATACTCAACATTTGAGGATGGTATTATAAGGATTCAAGGAGGAGAAGCTCTATGCAAAGTTCTTTAAGTGTGAATTTTGGCTCATATCAGTAGCATTCTTGGGACACGTGATGTTCGGTGAGGTTATCCATGTGGTCAGACGAGTGTGGGTAGAGCTTCCAGAAGCTCAAGATTTCTTTGACCACAGCTCCAGTGTTAGTTCTGTCATCAGCTTCAGGTTCTTATACCGTGTATTGTGATGCCTCGAGGGTAGGCGTTGGTTATTTTTAGATGCAGAAGGATAAAGTGTTTGCGTAATAGCTATGATGTTTGGAAGAGTATAGAGAGAGATCAGTTTGAGGCTAAGCAGGCAGGGCTATCTCCTGCGGGGTGTCCTGAGGTTGTGTGATCCTTAGGTGATTCTATGGCAAGTCCTCTTTTATTAAAAATTGATATATGTTGCAATTTGAGTTTAGATCGCTTGTGGAAGTTGGCATGACTATTACAATGGTGAATACGAGATTTGCATATGATGTGGAATATCAGATGGTTTGTGTCATATGAGCTTATGAAGGATTTAGTTGAATTTCACTGTAGTATGGTGACAGTGATAGCGTATGGGCATTGTGAGTTATTGTTTGTCTTGGTCGTTGGCTTTGAGCCAAGTGGGGGAGGATATTAATGATAAGTTGATTGCACGATTATGTGGTGTATTGGTTTCAGTTTGAGGTATATTGGCAAATCAGTTATGATCTGTAGAGGTGGAGTCTGGGAATGATTCGAGTGATGGGAGTTTTCGATACAGGTTGTAAAGTACTCTATGGGTAAAGGGATTTTATTGAATGATTGAGTTGTAGTTGAAAAAGGTGTAATGTGTGCAGTGTAGGAATTTGCTTGTTGCTTTTGAATGTGTGGACTACTTCCTAGTATGTTGGTGTGTAAATGGGGTTAGGTCGTTTGATGTTCTGATGGATTCTAGGTTATACGTAAAAAATTGGGAATTTTCAAGGTGTGCATTTGCCTAGAACTGAGATATGCGTTAGAGGGTGTCAGGACTTGTGGCATTTCTACATTTTCATGGACTCTACATATCAGTATTAGGAAAGTGAAAGTAATGGCTTTAGATTCGCAGGAAGTCTCTTCAGGGTAAGTATTTTGAATGTGGTAGTTTTGGGGATATTTGAGAGGATATTCAGCGGCTTACGAGCCTTAGCCGGTACGGTCTTATGCTTGGGTCACACGTGGTGAGTCTAGGTTGAGAATTGCGGTATTACGGCAAGGAAAAGTATCAATTCGAAGGTAAGTCAGAAGGAACTTGGATAAATAAGACAACTTTGTAGTAGGTCGGATCGGCATGGTAAGGGATATGATTAGTTCCTTGGGTGTTTATGAGGCAATGAGTTTTTACAGGTGTTTCTTAGCAATGCTCTTGGATTTTTGGTGGCCTGCGTAGCTTGGTTTAGTTAGAAGGATTCAGTCCTGATGGTTTGGTGTTGTACAAATTGGATTCAGATAGTTCCTAATGGTTCTACCACGGTTAAAGATGTATATTTTCTACTGGCGTGAGGTGCAAGTGATGTATAGTGATTTTGCTTCTAAATGGGATCAAATGGAAAGTTCTTGGCTAGTTGGGTACGTAGTAGCTTGTGGATCGGAAGGGATCAGGAAGTTCTCATATTTATCATAGGATGGCATGGTATATGCGATATGTTGTGTGGGTTGAGATTTACATGTGTGAGGTCACGGTTCAAATCTGGAAGGAAGGTCATAAATTCTTAGGCAGCATGGACAGTTTCAGACAACTAGGTAAATGATATCACTACTTGGTGCGACTTAATAAGGGTATACATTTCAGAAAGAGCAATGTGTTTGAGTTAAGGGTACTTCATTGGTATCGCGACGCTCTCTTATTGGATCGACTGCTGATATTCAAGTTTGCTTGGTGGCACAGAAGAATTATAGGAGTATCCCTCGTGGAATGATTCAGTATAAGAGGTGTGTGATATATTCGAGCGGTGGAGTTGGGATCATATATGGTAATTCGTGCGCTTCATGGACTTCGAGACTGAGAGTTCTAATAAGCAGATTATTTTGTGGTTGTGGACTGTGAGGATGCAAGCAAAGCTAGTCCGATGTTAGTAAATGCCATGATTCAGTCATTGTGAACCTTCAGAGAGTTATCTATATATTGTGGGTGACCAGAGTTGATTTAGGGTTATTGGTAGGCCCAATATGAGTGTGTATTCTGCACCGAGTTGGAATTGTTGACCCCGAATTGCTATTGTTGAGGGATGTACCATTCGATTGTCATTGAGTTTGTTCATATTTTGGAGTGATCTATGAGTTACCCTTCGGTGTTGCAAGAAGTGATGATTGTTGGTTATATGAACATATGGTGCAGATTTATTTGGACTCTATTGCGGGATTGAGGTGTATCAATTATGTTCTTTCAGGTTCGTGTGACATGGTATCGTCTGATTCCCCCATGGTTATGGCAATGCACCTTGAGTACTTGATGTCGAATTATGCATGGTTATTGATTTTGAGTAAGGTGGCTTGAAGTATTTCATGTGGACCAGCATTTGGATGGGATCACGCATTGTAGCAGAGTTATGCAGAGGTATAATCCTTGGTGTCAAGATTCGTGTGTTTTGATTTGCGATGTGTATCCGGCTTGTAGCATGGTAATTGCTAATAGCAGGATAGTCCTCTCATGTGAATCTTTTCTATGATTTGAGCTCGTGGGATGTTGCTAGTTTCTACGTGTTTCTTTCATCATCGGCAACATATAATAGTGTTAGAGCGGGGAGTTGCTTGATACGAGGTTATGTATTGGGTTGTTTTGAGAAGCTATTGTTATTAGGAATTATCGCTATGAGTGTTCGATTCATGCGGTATATTATGTAATTACATCTTGGGTTACAGATATGGCTTGATAATGCGTGTTCAGAATTATTCAGTTTATAGTTGTGGAATTTTTATCTTGCAAAGTATTTTAGAAGTGGGAATTTGGTTCTAATGTTTATCGGTCAGGTTGAATTGTGAAATTTCAGTTATGTTGTGTAATCAAACCTATATAGGGTAGGGTGAGGTGGGATCACCCCGAGTATGTGCGTGGTAAGGTTATTCGAAAATTTTGATAGTTTTTGGAAACAACTATGGGCACGTTCGAGAACAAACGTATGTTTAAGTGGGGGAAAATATAACGACCCGATCGGTCTTTCCTAGAGTTTTATCCCCGTTTCTCCCGTTTCTGCTTCATTATATGTAGTTCGGCTCTTTCATGTTGTGTTAGGTTTATTGTTTCGGGTTCGGCGTGATTGTGGAGAGAAATGAGACACTTAGTCTCTTAAGTTGGTTATTTAGTTGGAAAAGTCAACCGGAAGTTGACTTATAGGTACACGATATCGTAATTTGGTTCTTATGGTTTAGATAGCTTCGTTAGGTGATTTTGAACTTAGGAGTGTGTTCGGAATGTTATTCAGAGGTCCGTGGTAGAATTAGGCTTGAATTGGCGAAATTAGATTTTTGGCGATTTTCGGTCGGCAGTGGAAAATTAGCTATCAGGGTTGGAATAGGTTTGTAGTTTCGTTTGTGATGTGTCTGCAAAATTTCAGGTCAATAGGACATGGTTTTGTTGGTTTCGGCATCGTTGGCGAATTTCGGAAGTTTAGAAATCCTTAGGCTTGAATTTAGGGTTAATTTGGTATTTTGATGTTGTTTTGGGTGATTCGAAGGCTCCACTAAGTTTGTGTGATGTTATGGGATGTGTTGGTATGTTTTGGTTGAGGTCCCGAGGGTCTCGGGTGGTTTCGGACCATTTTTAGGCCATTTCTAGTTGCTGGTTTTTGGCTTTAGAGGTGTACAGTGCGATAGCATAGATCTGGCCGCGTTAGGATAGAGAAAATTTGGAAAAATCTAGTTGTGCTATGCGATCGCATAAGGCTTCCCGCGATCACATAGAGTAAACTTTCTGCTGCATTATACCGACTTTGGAAGATTATAACTCACAATCTATAAGGAATTTAAAGATGATGCAAAAAGGAAAGTTGTAGCCCTTGATGTCTAGTTTTTAGAAAGTTAAACCAATTGTAATGTGGAGTCTGTACAAAAGGTTATGACCGTTATACTAGAGGCTATCCGGAAGAGTTGGAGAAGGCTGTTGGAAAAAATTTCTTCTACGCGATCGCATGGGAAAGGCCGCGATCGCATAGGGTAAAAGAAGTTCTGGTAAATTTTGTTCATCGTGAACGCGAGGCATAAGGCGCGTTCGCATAGAGTGATCTGGGTAGAAGTATTTAAACCCCTCCTTCGCGAATTTCGGTCCATTTTTCACCATTGTTTAGCGGTTTTGAAGCTTTTTGAGAGGGATTGAAGAGGGAATAAAAGGGAAACACTTGGAGGTAAGATTTTTGACTTCAACACTCGATTCTATGTTGATTTCCGAGTAACTAAACCTGAAATTAGTGGAATTTAAACCCAAAAATTGGAGAATTAGGGCTTATGACTTGGAGACC
The DNA here is from genome assembly GCA_005239525.1 of Nicotiana knightiana. Lineage (NCBI taxonomy): Eukaryota > Viridiplantae > Streptophyta > Magnoliopsida > Solanales > Solanaceae > Nicotiana > Nicotiana knightiana. The sequence goes on along the minus strand of ML417963.1, from coordinate 19,523 downwards.
TTTGATTGAGGATTTGAGGGGCCATTTGAGGTCCGATTTTGATGTTCTTGGTATGTACGGACTCATGGGAGGATAAGAATTCTTGTGATGTAATTTTTATCGGATTCCGAGACGTGGGATCCGGGGCTGGGTTTGACCCAAATTTGAAATTTTTGGTCTAATTTGATAATTTTCATGTGGAATTCATTCCTTTAGCGTATATTGATGGTATAAATCTGATTTGACTAGATTTGGAGAAATCGGAGGTCGATTCGAGGGGCAAGAGCATCACGGATTAATATTCGGGCCGGTTTGAGGTAAGTAACAATTGTAAATCTAGACCTGAGGGTATGATACCCCGATATTTCGTATTGTTTTGATAAATAAGGTGATGCACATGCTAGGTGACGAGCGTGTGGACGTGCACTGATAGGGATTGTGACTTGGTCCATCCAGTGACTACTATTAAGCTGCGTGTTTGATTTTCAAAATCATATGATATCCTGTATTTTAGAGGTTTATATTATATTATGGGTTGTATTCCATGTTTGGGGCCTTGTGCCGACCTGTTATGACGCTCAGGGGTATTTTTCCCACTAATCTCACACTATTCTTGATAAAAAAAATTATGAACTCAGTCATGCTTTATATCTGTTTCTATTTATCACAGTTATCCCCTGTTTTTGAATACTGAGAGTTATCTTGGGCTGAGTCCCGTGAGTTGTGATGAGTTTGCCCGAGTGGCTTGTGAGGGTGACTGAGTGAGGCCGAGAGCCTAGTTTGTGAGGATAGTTATGGATCTGGCTACACACCGCAGCAATGTATATATCGGATCGGGCTGCACGCCGCAACAGATATTATGTGGATTGGGCTGCATGCCGCAACAATATATATATTAGCTCGGGCTGCACGCCCCAGCGATATAGTGCTTGGGCTGAAGGAGCCCTTCCAGGAGTCTGTACACCCCCAGGGAGCGCAGTCGACTATTATGGATCAGGCTGCACGCCGCAACGGGTTACTATTTTGGATCGGGCTACACGCTGCAGCGGGTTATTAAATGGATCTGGCTGCACGCCGCAACGGTTATATATGGTACTTGTTAAGTGAGAATGCTGAGTATGAGCATTGACATATGAGAGTAGAGTCACGAGTGACTGAGAGGCTTGCCCGAGAGGCTTATTCGTCAGTGACACTGTGCCCGAGCGGCTAATATTTTACGAAACTACTGTTTTCACTCTTCTTTACACTGAGCCTCAGTTCAAAACTGTTGAACATACGTTTATACGAATTATAAAATGGAAAACTGGAGTTTTTATGAAATACCCGGAATGTAGATTCATGACTTGAGTTTAATCACTTATACTGTTGCTTCTTATATGGTTTTTACATGATATTTAAAAATGCTCGTCACTGCACTCAAGTCTTTAGTTATGGTTGTTACTTACTGAGTTGGCATACACACGTCAGTCCCTGCACCTTGTGTGCAGATTCAGGTACCGGGGCAGAGCGATAGTTGAGCTACCCTAGTTGGAGCATTGTTCGGTGATTGTGAGGTAGCTGCTCGAAGTCCGCAGCCTGCTCTTTCTCCTTCCTACTCTGTCATTTTACTTTACTTCCTACACTTGTTGTAGTAGATAATTAGTATTAGACTGTAGCACTTCTTAGATGCGCATGACGGTTGACTCCAGATGTTGGGGCTATGTTTATACGTTCTGATCATTTTTATTGTTTTGAAATGCTTAAAAGTGGAAATTATTATGAAACATAGGATAATTTATGTATTAAATGGGAACCTTATGATATTTTCAGTAAATTTGGCTAGCCTAGTACCACGATAGGCGGCATCACGACCAGTTTAGATTTGGGGTCGTGACAGTTCGTTTCTTGCAGCATGTGTGAGCTTAGACGATCTCTCCACCACCTCATCATATCAAGGGTACTCCGGCTCTCCCCGGGATAGCATATATTGAGTGAGTACGTTGCCGAAGAAGAACCTCTTAATTTGCCGCCCAAATCGTGTGCCAGCCATCTCACCGAGCATAATCTCACCCACATTAATGGTTCTGCCAGTCATAAAAAAGAATATGACACAAACTCTAGCTCGAGTGCAGTCGCTGATGTGCTACACTGGCATGAGTCTGGCTTGCAAAAAATTCTGCCACACTTTGGCAGTCTTGTTAAAATCAGAGCAAACCATGTGAAGGTGAATATCTGCTTGATTTCGGATCCACTTGGCGTTTGAATCCACTCCACAAATAGTGTGACGTATCAATGTGTATTTTGGGCTTTTTAAAATTTTTTGGAGTCTCCTCGGGTCAGCATTCTCAATCCCCAAATATGCACATAACGACCCCCTATCCATTGGCACGTACTTTCCCTGTACATATGAGGTGTCCCATCTTGCATTCCAGTTGGCATATAGTTCCCGAACCATGCTCAAATTTGCATGTCCGGGGCATTCTAGGAACTTGTCCATATTTAGTGCGCGTAGCCGGCCAAGTACGTCGAGGAAGGTTGTTTCTAAAGCCTTGGTATTAATTCCCATGTCGGAAATGTACCGTCCATATGGCACGATGTCCCTGTGCCATACAATAGCTGCATCATTTACCAAATCCAAGCGAGGCCTCGGTCTCAATGGTGCTTGTTGTGATCCCTCGGAAATTTGTTTGCCTTTAGCTTGCTGCGAGGATCCTTCTCCTTTCTTTCGATTTTTGAGCGTGGGCGAACTGGTGGAGGACTTGCCAATTCCCTTGCCTTTGCTAAAACTATCACGAGCCATAATATCCTACAACACAATTAAACATGAATGTGAGGACTCATCAAGAAATATGCCTAAGGTTGTCGCGCAAGTCCAAACATGACCCCACACTTAAAACCGAATGCACAATGTACAATACTTCATAATTTTGATCTAAAATGCACAAGTGTCGCACTCCAAAGCTATGGATACTCAAGACTTTCTCATGCCACACAACAGCTACAAGCCATTAATCAATGCCACATACACAAGTGATTGATCATGGCTACGTGAATTCACCTTAATGTAAGTAAGAGGCATATGTTACTTTCCTTTCTACAACTACTACAACTACACTACATTAGCTAAGTCTACAACATTCTACAACATACATTATATAAGATACATGGTGTAGGAACATGTTTGCATAGAATCCAAGCTCCCTAGAATGTAAAATTATCCCCACACACCCCATACTTAGCCCAAATTCATTCACAAATGTACTCAGTTACTCAGACTTCACCGGTACACCAAAATCTTCATTCAAACATTTTAACAAACACCTTGTGGGCATAAAGTGTGTCCATTCTAGTTTAACAATGGTGGAACATGGTGGCCTCCCAAATTTCAATGAAGTAGAGAGAATTTTAGCTTACTACTCCATAACAAAACAACCACACAATTTTCGACCAATCTAAACCACGCACCATAAAAATTTCTTAAGAAACTACATAGGGAAAAAATTTGGGAATTAGGGCACTTGGGAGATGAGATGTACATTGTTATCTACCAATTAAAATACGAAGAAGAAGAAGAAGAAGAAGAAGAAGAAGAAGAAGAAGAAGAAGAAGAAGAAGAAGAAGAAGAAGAACAAGAAGAAGAAGAAAAACAAGAACATACATGTAGAGTTTAGGATGACATAAAGAGAAAAACTTGAGAAAATTTGAGAAAAGAAAAGAAGAAGCTCGCAGAAGTTCGATAGAGAGAGGGCAACTGCGTGTGGTATTTTTGGTTTTGAATTTGGGTGTTATGGGTTTAATTAGGTTATGTTTTAAGTTGAGTTGGGGATCAGTATGGATAATCAGATGGGTTTTAATGTGAGTGTATATGGGTAGATGGATCGGGTTTTATGGGTATGTGTTAATTAATAATCAAAAACGAAAATAAAAAAAATAAAAAAATTATTTACCTGGCCACCCCCAGCCTAGTGCTCCGTGCTACGCCTAGTGCCGGGAGATCTTAAACACACTGCCTTCAGCACCCCAGGCAGCGTGAGGCACTGGCCTGGGCGCTGTTTTCGAGATTTTTTTTAAAAATATAACATCCCGATCCCCCGAGCATTTTATATACCCAATTTACATGTCCTGCACCATTCTACCTATAATTTCTATGCCTACAAAGAAAATGCAAACTTTATTATACTCTAACTAAAAAAAATAAAGAAGCTAAATTATGAAAGCAATAAAAATTGGGTAGCCTCCCAACAAGCGCATGATTTAACGTCGCGGCACGACATAGAGTCTCAGTTACTCATCAATGAGTACAAATTTGATCTTCTCACGATCAATTATTCCTCCCCAATAATGCTTGACTCTGTGTCCATTCACCAAAACTTTTCTTTCATCGTTTAGATCTTGCAGCTCAATTGCACCATAAGGAGTGACTCTCACCACCTCAAACGGGTCTGACCATCTCGATTTTAGCTTCATAGGAAATAGCCTTAGTCTAGAATTGAACAATAATACCTGTTGGCGTGGCTCGAAGTGACGCGGCTTGATATGCTTGTCATGCCATCTTTTAGTCTTTTTCTTTGTAAAGCTTAGCATTTTCATAAGAGTGTAGTCTGAACTCATCTAACTCATTCAACTGCAAGAGTCTTTTCTCGCCCGCGGCTTCAAGGTCCATATTTAATTTCTTAATGGCCCAATATGCTTTGTGTTCAAGTTCAATGGGCAAGTGACATGTATTTCAATAAGCTAATCTGTATAGTGATGCCCCAATTAGCATTTTGTATGCGGTTCTATATGCCCACAAGGCATCATCTAACTTTGCAGCCCAATCCTTCCTATTCACACTCACCTTCTTCTCTAAGATTTGCTTTATTTCTCTTTTAGATACCTCAGCTTGTCCGCTTGATTGAGGATGATATGTTGTCGTAACTCTATGGCAGACTCCATATTTAGCTAGAAGGTTATTCAACAACCGATTGCAAAAGTGTGTCCCTTAATTACTAATCAAAGCATATGGAGTCCCAAACGTAGAAAATATGTTCTTTTACACAAACGCAGCTACCACCATGGCATCATTGATGGGCAATGCGATCGCCTCTACCCATTTTGACACGTAGTCAACTGCTAGTAAAATGTATTTGTTTTCCATTAACAATGGTAATGGTCCCATGAAATATATCCCCCACATATAAAAAATTTTGACCTCTAGGATGTTATTCAAAGGCATCTCATGCCTCCTTGTGAGTGTTCCTGTTCTTTGACACTAGTCACACTTCTTAACAAATGCATGGGCATCCTTGAATAAAGTTGGCCAAAAGAAACAAGATTGTAATACCTTTGCAGCTGTTCTATGTCACGACCCCAATTACTAAGCCGGTCGTGATGACGCTTATCATGGAACTAGGCTAGCCAACCATTTCAGATTATCAATATATTTCATAATTTTCCCCAAAATTAGCATATTTTAAAATAGCAGAATGAGATGAACAAATTATACATTCCCCCAAAAACCTGGAGTCAACTGCATGAGCATCTAAGACTGTAAATACAATGTACAATATAGTGACTTGATACAACAAAAGTCTGAGGAACAAAAGACCAAAAGAAACTATGATTTGATGGAAGGAAAGGAGGTGAGCTGGCGACGCTGAGCAGCTACCTCAATCCTCGAACAACTCCAAGCTCGTCCAGAAATCAACTAGTGAGATGGTCTGGTACCTGGATCTGCACACAGAGGTGTAGGGAGTAACGTGAGTATGCCAACTCAGTAAGTAATCAAAGTAACTAAAAACTTGAGTGTAGTGACGAGCATTTATAAATCATGTAAATCCATATAATGAATAACAGTGGAAATGAATAAATCAAGTCAGGAATCAACAATTTCAAATATTTCATAAAACTCCGGTTTCCATTTAAAAATCTCGTATAAAAACATTTATCCAACATTTATCAAAAGAGGCTCAGTGTAAAGAAGAGTAAAAACAGTATTTTCATAACATATAAGCCTCTCGGGCACAATATCACTCACAATAAAGCCTTTTGGGAAAGCCTCTCAGTCACTCGTGACTCACTATCAGTATCTTGTGCTCACACTAAACACTCGTACTCACACTAAATCTATTCCTATGTAACCTATTTTGTCAGACCAATAAATATTTAAGATCAAGATTATAAAATAGCCCATGTAATTCAATGAACAATGTAAAGATTTTCCTCAATTAAAATTATTAACAAAAGATGGTAACTAATAAACATAGAATAAACCAATCTAAAGGCATCCAAATGCCCAAACAGTTTAAATAACAATTCAAAGCAAATCAACCATAAAATGAGATTGGAAAAGAAAGAACCTCTATGAAAACTTCTCTGTGTATTTATAAAGGATCTTCAAACCAAAGCTTGGTCCAAGCAAAGAAAGTCGTTCAACTAGAAACATAACCCGGCGACAAACACCGAAAAATGCGAACAAGAACGAACAAAACCACGACTCAAAAATCTCGACGCTGACCTTGATTTTATATGAACCAGACCCTTACTTGACTCGAAACTCTAGCTATTTTCAGGTGGTATTTCGAATGTGAGAAGCTGGAGATGGGGTGACACTTGCGGCGGAGATGGAGTTAAGAGAAGGTTGGGCAGCTGTTCTTAGGAGTGAGGGTGGTACGGCGACGGGGATGAAGAAAGGTGGCCGTTGGGCGTTGAAGAAGGTTCTGCAATGGAGTAGGTCGTTGGCGTGTTGTTGTTTCTGGACGGTAGAGAGGCGTAAGGAGAGTGGTCAGATGGGGGGTCCTGGCTGCCTTTTTGGGTCAGATGGGAGGGGGGGGGTCCTCCCTGTAGCTCATTGTAGGCATTAACTATAATATAGGTCTAGGTTTTAAGTGTATTTTTTGTATATTTTCCAGTTAGTCCCTAGGTCTTTTTGTGTTAAGTCCTTAGGATCTTTTTATTTATTTTTTGTCCCAAAGAAGAGTCTAGAAGGGTCCCTAAATTACACAATGCCTTTTAAAATAAGATAGAAATGCTACACAATGTCAAAGCTAATCCTAATTAATTAAACTAAACATGAGACTATTTTTGTGTTTTCGAAATTATATAAAGATAAAAATAAGGTACTATTTTTGTATTTTTTTTAAAAATAATTTATGAAAAATACATAAATAAATTGTTTTTTTGTAATATTCATTTTTCTTGTAATAAAATAAAGTAAAAGAGTCAAGATGAGTTGAAATAGCTATATTAAACCTAAACTAAGTATTTAAATGCTAAATTATGCAAAATCTTTGGGAGGGTCGAAAATCACATGTCTACACCCGAACCTCATAACACCCTTCATGGGTGACACCTTCAGCAGCACCTTCTCCCCAACCATGAAAGACACATCTCGGACCTTTCGGTCTGCATAACTCTTCTGCCTAGACTGCGCCGTGCGAAGGCGCTCCTGAATCAACTTTTCCTTACCCAACGCATCCTGAACCAAGTTTGTGCCCAATAGCCTAGCCTCGCCCGACTCAAACCAACCAACCGGAGATCTGCACCTCCTACCATATAAAGCCTCATGCGAAGCCATCTGGATATTCTACTGATAACTATTATTATATGCAAACTCCGCGAGTGGCAGAAACTGGTCCCATGAACCCCCAAAATCAATGACACAGGCACGCAACATATCCTCCAAAATCTGAATAGTACGCTCCGACTGCCCGTCGATCTGAGGATGAAATGATGTGCTCAACTCAACCTGAGTACCTAACTCCCTCTCCACGGCCCTCCAAAACTGAGATGTGAACTGAGTACCTCTATCAGAAATGATACAAATTGGAACCCTATGCAATCGGGAAATCTCGCTGATATAAATCTCAGCTAATCGCTCCGAAGAATAAGTAGTACCAACAGGAATGAAGTGCGCCGACTTGGTCAGCCGATCCACAATAACCCCTATAACATCAAACCTCCTCGAAGTTCGTGGAAGCCCAACTACCAAGTCCATGGTGACTCGCTCCTACTTCCACTCTGGAATATCAAATATCTGAAGCAATCCACCTGATCTCTTGTGCTCATACTTGACCTGCTGGAAGTTAAGACATAGAGCCACAAACTCAACGATATCTCTCTTAATCCGCCTCCACCAATAATGCTGTCTCAGATCCTGATACATCTTCGCGGCACCCGGATGGATGGAATACCGTGAACTACGGGCCTCAGCTAGAATCAAATCTCGACGCCCATCCACATTGGGAAGGCAAATTCGGCCCTGCATCCTCATGACCCCATCAACACCAATGACCACATCCCTGACATCACCGCAACAGACCCTGTCCTGAGGAACGAGCAAGTGTGGATCATCATACTGGCGTGCTCTAATCTGATCATAAAGAGAAGACCTGGAGGATACACAAGCCAATACCCGCGGGGGCTCAAATAAATCCAATCTCACCAACTGACCCGCTAAAGCCTGATCATCAAGTGCTAAAGGTCGCTCTGCTACTGGAAGGTAAGCTAGACTCCCCAAACTCTCCGCTCTGTGACTCAAGGCATCGGCCACTACATTGGCCTTCCCCTGATGATATAAAATAGTGAGCTCATAATCCTTGAGAAGCTCCAACCACCTCCTCTGGCGCAAATTCATATCTTTATGCTTAAGCAGATGCTGCAAACTACGGTGATCGGTGAAAATCTCACAATGCACTCCATATAAATAATGACGCTAAATATTCAAGGCGTGGACGATAACTGCTAGCTCAAGATCATGCACTGATAATTCTTCTCGTGCACCTTCAACTGTCTGGACGCGTAGGCAATCACCTTACCGTTCTGCATCAAAACCGTTCCAAGGCCAACTCTCGAGGCATCACAGTAAACTGTATAAGAAACTGAACCCGTAGGCAAAATCAATATCGGAGTTGTAGTCAAAGCTGACTTGAGCTTCTAAAAGCTCTCCTCACACTCCTCAGTCCACCTGAACTGAGCACCCTTCTGGGTCAGTCTGGTCATAGGTGCTACAATAGATGAAAATCCCTCTACGAAACTATGATAGTATCCTACCAAACCAAGGAAACTGCAAATCTTTGTGGCTAATGACGTTCTAGGCCAGCTCTGCACCGCCTCTACCTTCTTCAGATCAACCTAAATACCCTCACTGGACACCACGTGCCCTAAGAATGCTACTGAAGCAAGCTAGAACTCACACTTCGAAAGTTTTGCATACAATCTCTTCTCTCTCAAGGTCTGAAGCACAACTCTCAAATGTTGCTCATGATCCTCCCAAGATCGGGAATACACCAAGATATCGTCAATAAACACGATGATGAAAGAATCCAGATAAGGCCGACACTGTGCATCAAGTGCATAAAGGCTGCTAGGGCATTGGTTAGCCCGAAAGACATAACCAGAAACTCATAATGACCATATCTAGTCCCGAAAGCAGTCTTCGGGATGTCTGGCCCCTGAATCTTCAACTAATGATAGTCGTAACGCAATTCAATCTTGGAAAATACCCTGGCACCCTGCAACTGGTCAAACAAGTCATCTATACAAGGCAAGGGATACCGGTTCTTCACGGTAAATCTGTTCAGCTCCCGATAATCAATACATATACGCATAGAACAATCCTTCTTCTTTACAAACAACACTGGTGCATCCCAAGGTGACACACTAGGCCGAATGAACCCCTTATCTAGGAGTTCCTGAAGCTGCTCCTTTAATTCCTTTAGCTCTGTTGGTGCCATACGATAAGGTGGAATAGAAATAGGCCGAGTGCCTGGCACCAGGTCAATACCAAAGTCAATGTCCCTGTCAGGTGGCATGCATGGCAGGTCTTCAGGAAACACGTCCAGAAAGTCACGAACCACAGGAATCGAATCAATAGTGGGAGTCTCACCACTGACATCCCTCACAAAAGCTAGATACGATAAACACCCCTTCTCTACCATATGCTAAGCCTTCAGGTAGGAAATCACCCTACTAGGCACATAATCAGAAGAACCTCTCCACTCAACCCTCGGATATCCGGGCATAGCTAAGGTCACGGTCTTAGCGTGACAATCCAGAACAGCATGACACGGAGATAACCAGTCCATGCCCAATATCACATCAAAATTGAACATGCTGAGTAACAGTAGGTCCACTCGGGTATCCAGACCCCCAATAGATATCACACATGACTGATACATACGGTCCACAACAAAAGTATCCCCTGCCGGAATCGACACATGAATAGATGTAACTAAAGACTCACATGGCATATCCAGAAAATGGAAAAAATATGAAGAAACATAGGAATATGTAGAACCAGGGTCAAATAAAGCTAAAGCATCTCGGCAACAGACTGAGACAATATCTGCGATCACTGCATCGGAGGCCATAGCATCTGGCTTGGCTGGAAAGCCAAACATACGGGCTTGACCTCCACATGCTCGACCTCCCCCTCTAGGGTGGCCTATAGCTGACTGACTACCACCCCTGGCTGCCTGGGTGGGTGGTGAAATAACTGGAGCTGAAGTCGAAGGAAGGCTCCTCGGCTGAGATGGGCCTCCAAGAAGATGAGGACACTGCCTCCTTATATGCCCGAACTCTCAACACTCATAACAACTCCCTGGAGCTGGAGACGGGGACTGAAATGAACCCCTAGCACCAAAATGGTCACTAGGAGGACCATGCATAGAGGATCCCTGAACTGATGGTGCTCGAGCTGCACTCTTGGCTGGAAGGGAACCGAAAGAAGAATGGTATGGCTGAGAACCGCGGGACCATGTCCCGAAGATGCACCATTATAGGTTGGGCGGCCTGACCGAGGAGCCCTGAATGAACAGCCTCTACCATCCTGAAACTTCCCTCTGGAAGGAGCACCACTAGAACCACACGATCCACGAGGCCTCTTGGCCCCCTTCTCTACCCGTTCCTGGCAGCGAACCGACTCAATATCTCGAGAAATATCAACAACCTGCTCGAAGGTAGAACATGATACTCTCTCCCGAGTCATAAAAAGGCGGAGCTGATAAGTTAGTCCATCTACGAACCTTATAATCCTCTCCCTATCAGTAGGGACCAACTCGGTGGCATGATGAGCCAACTCCGAAAACCGCATCTCATACTGCGTCATTAATAGCTCCCCCGGCGTAGCTGCTCAAAACGCCTGCGCTGCTCTTCCATGTGAGACTGGGTACATACTTATCCAAGAAGATAGTGGAGAACTGCTGCCAGGTGAGGGGTGCTGAACCAACAGGCCTACGCCTCTCAAAATAATCCCAACAAGTGAAAGCAGCACTAGAAAACTGAAAAGTAGAAAATGAGACCCCATTGGTCTCCAAAATCCTAGCAGTACGCAGCATCCTCTTACACTTATCCAGAAAACCCTGGGCATCCTCGCCCTTAGCACCACTGAATGTCGGAGGATGAAGTCTACTAAACCTCTCCAGCATACGCTGCTCATCATCTGGCATAGCTAGGACCACGAAGTCTTGAACTGGAACAACTAGCTGGGCTGGAACCGCCCCCGGTGTCTGATGGCCCTGAGTAACCTGCTCAGGTGTCCGGGCAACTGGAGTCTGACTGCCTCCCCCGGCCTGATAAGTAGCGGCAACCGCCTGAGAAAGGGTGGTACACACAGTCAAGATCTGAGCCAAGGTCTCCTGAAGACCCGGAATAACAATACGCACTGCCGGTGCCTGAGCCTGTCCCGCTGGAGCACTTACGGCGGGAACCTGATCCTGAATAGTAGGGGGATCAACTGATACTGCTCTGGATGCTTCACGGGCTGGACCCTACCTCTACCACGGCCTGGACCTCTCACCGGTCTAGCTGGTGGCTGATCGCCATGATCGGTGGAGCGAGTCCTCACCATCTGTGAGAGAATGAAACAATAGAAGTTTAGATTTCAAGAATCCACCAAATGGCACGACAGAATTCAAGAAAAATGAGATTTTTCCTAAGGGTTCTGAAGCCTCTCGAAGATAAGTACAGAAGTCTCCGTACCGATCCGCAAGACTCTACTAAACATGTTCATGACCTTTGAGTCCTATGAACCTAGGCTCTGATACCAACTTGTCACGACCCCAATTACTAAGCCGGCCGTGATGGCGCCTATCATGGAACTAGGCTAGCCAACCATTTCTAATTATCAATATATTTCATAATTTTCCCCAAAATTAGCAGATTTTAAAATAGCAGAATGAGATGAACAAATTATTCATTCCCCCAAAAACCTGGAGTCAATTATCATGAGCATCTAAGACTGTAAATACAATGTACAATATATTGACTTGCTACAACAGAAGTCTGAGGCACAAAAGACCAAAAGAAACTATGATATGAGGGAAGGAAAGGAGGTGAGTTGGGGATGCTGAGCACCTACCTCAATCCTCGAACAACTCCAAGCTCGTCCGAAAATAAACTAGCGAGATGGTCCGGTACCTAGATCTGCACACAGAGGTGCAGGGAGTAATGTGAGTACGCTAACTCAGTAAGTAATCAAAGTAACTAAAAACTTGAGTGTAGTGACGAGCATTTATAAATCATGTAAATCCATATAATGAATAACAGTGAAAATGAATAAATCAAGTCAGGAATCTGCAATTCCGAATATTTCATAAAACTCCAGTTTCCATTTAAAAATCTCATATAAAAACATTTATCCAACATTTATCAAAAGAGGCTCAGTGTTAAGAAGAGTAAAAATAGCATTTTCATAACATATAATCCTTTCAGGCACAGTATCACTCACAATAAAGCCTTTCGGGCAAGCGTCTCAGTCACTCGTGACTCATTATCAGTATCTCATGCTCACACTAAACACTCGTACTCAACAAGTACAATGAATACACATAACTGTTGCGGCGGGCAGCCCGCTCCCATACATATATATATATATATATATATATATATATATATATATATATATGTGTGTGTGTGTGTGTGTGTCTATACTGCTGCAGTGTGCAGCCCGATCCTAATAACATACACTGCGGTGTGCAGCCCGATCCATAAAACATACGATTCGGCGTGCAGCCCGATCCATATAATAGTCGACTGCACTCACTGGGGTGTACAAAATCTTGGAGGGGCTCCTTCAGCCCAAACGCTATATCTGCTGCGGCGTGCAGTCCGATCCAATATGTATATTGTTGCGACATGTAGCCCGATCCATATATAATATATATTGTTGCGGCGTGCAACCCGATCCATATATATATGTAATCTATATTTTCTGCGGTGTGTAGCCTGAGCCTTATGTAATATATAACATATATATATTGTTGCGGCGTGCAGTCCGACCCATAACTATCCTCACATACTCGGCTCTTGGACTAACACATATATATTGATGCGGCGTGCAGACGATCCATAACTATCCTCATATGCTCAAATCTCGGCCTGAATCAGTCATCCTCACAAGCCACTTGGGCAATTCATCTCAACTCACGGGACTCAGCCCAAAATACTTTTCAGAGTTTTCAAAGCAGTGTGATAACAACAAGTAGGAAACCTGACTGAGTTCACAATTGTTCTATCAGGATAGTAGTAGAATAGTGTAAAAGTACCTCTGAGGGTCTAAACAGGTCGGCACAAGGCCCTAAGCATGGAAAATACCCCTGAGGGTCTAAACAGGTCAGCACAAGGCCCCAAACATGGCTAACAGCCCATAAACAAGTATAAACTTCTGAAAGAAAGGATGTCGTAAGGTTTCAAATCTAATACGCGGCTTAATAGTCGCTACGGGACGGACCAAGTCACAATCCCTATCGGTGCACGCCCCCACGCTCTTCACCTAGCATGTGTGTCACCTCATTTACCAAAACAATATTAAATATCGGGGTGTCATACCCTCAGGTTTAGAGTTACAATCATTACTAGCCTCAAAATATCCCAAAAGCTACTCCGCGATGCGCTTGATCCTCGAATTGGCTCCCAAATGCTCCAAATCTAACCAAAATTAGATTAACATCATCAATATACCCTAACGGAACAAAACCAAATCGAAAGATATAAGATTTAATAAAATTCATGAAATTCGGCCAAAACCGAGCCCCGGGCCCATGTCTCGAAATTCTATAAAATTTACATCATTAGAATTCTCATCCTCCAACGATTTTACACATACCAAGAATACCACAATCGGACCACCATTGCCCACTCAAATCACCAAAAGAATTTTCCAAACTTCCGCCCATTTTTTCCCAACTTTTCTACTTTAAATTCCTCAAATTTCAAGCCTAATCCGACACAACATAGCATAGAAATGATTTTTTGCTCCGGGATACTTACCTCCACTGAAGCCCCTCGAATTTCTCCTTCAATTTGCTCTGAAACCAGCTCAACCCGCATGCAACAATGGAAGAAATGCCCAAAATTTCGCGGAGGCACCTATTTATATTTTCTGTCCAGTTAATCTGCACCTGCGGTCCCAGGTGTGCACCTGCGAAATCCCACTAACAGTCCAAACTTCGCACCTGCGATGCCTCACCCGCATCTGCAGCTTCGCAGGTGCGGCCCATGCTTCACACTTACGGACTCCTCCAGCCTGGCCTCATCTCGCACCTGCGCAAAGATCTTTGCACCTGCGGCTATCGCACCTGCAACTCCCCTTGCGGCAACACCAGTAAATTAACACCAGCAACTATTTTGCTGCAAATGCCTAAGTCCAACCCTCCGTTAACCATCCAAAATCAATCCTGAGCCCCTTGGGGCCCCAACCAAACATACCAACACACCCCATAGCATCATTCAAACTTAGTCGAGCCTTCAAAACACCAAAAACAACACAAAAATACCAAAATTACATCAAATTCAAGCCTATGAACTTTGAAACTTCTAAATTTTGCCAATGATGCCGAAACCAACCAAAACACATCCGATTGACCTAAAAATTCGCACAAATATCCAAAACGACATTGAGAACCTGCTTCAACTGTCGAAATTCCATTCCGACCCCTATAGCCCATTTTTCACTGCCGACCGAAAATCACCAAAAACTAACTTTCGCCAATTCAAGCCTAACTCTACATCGGACATCAAAACTTTATTCCGAACACGCTACTAAGTCCCAAATCACCTAATGAAGTTATTCGAGCCATAAAATCTGCATTCTGAGGTCGTTTACCAATAAGTCAACTCCCAGTTGACTTTTTCAATTATTAAGCTAATTTAAGAGACTAAGTGTCTTTGTTCTCACCACAACTACCCCGAACCTGAACCAACTGACCCAACACAACATAAACAGGCTAAGAAGTATATGATAAAGTAGAAATGGGGGAAACGGGCCTAATCTCACGAAACGACCGGCCGGGTCGTTACATTTGCCTCTATGATAGCCCCCATAAGGTGATGCATGACAATCATACAACTTTAATTCTACCTCTTTTTCTGGAATGCATCTCCTCATCAACTGATCAGCACACTGCTTGTATAAGTATGGTTCATCCCAATAGCAGAAGTTCACATCATGTAAAAACCTCTTTCTAGCTTCAAATTCAATTTCAGGAGGAAGTACCCCACTCACAAGATAATTCACATAGTCTGCATACGATAGGGGAGGGTCTTGGGTGATAACAAAAAGTTGCTCATCAGGAAATACTTCTTTAGTTTTTCTACCCTCCTCCAAGTGGTCATGATTTTCCAGCCTTGATAGATGGTCAGCTACTTGGTTCTTGGTGCCCTTTCGATCTCTTATTTCTACATCAAATTCCTGCAACTACAAAACCCAGCGCATCAATCTAGCCTTAGATTCTTTTTTTGTAAATATATATCGGATTGCTGCATGATTGGTATGGACTATGACTTTTGTTCCCACCAAGTATGCTCGAAATTTCTCAAAGGCCTATACAACGGCTAACAACTTCTTTTTAGTGGTGATGTAATTCAGCTGTGCATCATCAAAAGTTTTACTCGCCTAGTAGATGGAATAAAACACCTTATTTTTCCTCTGGCTTAGCACTGCCCCAATAGCATGGTCACTTGCATCACACATAAGTTCAAATGGTAAGGACCAACTTAGTGCCACAATAATGGGAGCAGCCGCCAACTTCTTTTTGAGTTATTCAAATGCTTTCAGGAATGTGTCATCAAAATTGAAAGTTACATCTTTTTCAAGCAACCTGCACAAAGGAGTAGCAATTTTAGAAAAATCCTTAATAATGCGCCGCTAGAATCTCGCGTGTCCCAAGAAAATCCGGACACCCTTCACAGAAATAGGTGGAGGTAATTTTTCAACCGCCTCCACCTTCGCCTTGTCAACTTCAATGCCGCTCCTAGACATTATGTGACCCAACACGATGCCTTCTTGCACCATAAAATGGCACTTTTCCCAATTCAATACCATATTTGTTTCTTCACAACGGGCCAACATTTTGCTCAAATTCTTCAAAAAATCATCATAAGAAGACCCAAAGACTGAAAAATCATCCATAAAAACTTCCACAAATTTTTCCACCATATTAGTGAAAATAGCCGTCATGCATCTTGGAAAGTGGCTGGTGCATTACAAAGGCCGAGCGACATTCGCTTGAAGGAAAAAGTGCCATAAGGACAAGTAAAAGTGGTCTTCTCCTGATCCTCTAGCATATGACAATCAGATTGTATCCCAAATAACTTTCAAGAAAGCAATAATATTCATGCCCCGCTAGTCTGTCCAACATTTGATCAATGAATGGAAGTGGAAAGCGGTCGTTGCGGGTTGATTTGTTGAGCCTTCTGTAATCATTGCAAACTCTCCACCCCGTTACAGTGCGAGTAGGAATTGGATAATTTTTCTCATTCTCAATCATAGTTATCCCCCCCCTTTTTGGAACACATTGAACTAGGTTTACCCTGTTGCTGCCAGATATAGGAAAGATGATACATGCATCGAGTAACTTAATTACTTCCTTCTTAACGACCTCCTTCATAATAGGATTTCACCTCCTTTGTTGTTCGACACTAGGGTGGTGTTCATCTTCCAGGAAGATTTTATATATGCAAAACGATGGACTGATTCCCTTGATGTCATCAATTGTCCACCCAATAGCCTTTTTATGCTCGCGAAGTACTCTGAGAAATTTTTCTTCTTGTGTGTTAGTCAAGCTAGATGAGATAATCACGTGCAATGTCTATGAGTTCTCCAAATAAGCATAGCGTAGATTTACTGGAAGGGGCTTAAGTTCTAGTCTTGGAGCTTCTTCAATAGATGGATTATGAGGGGTCTAAGTGATAGGCCTGTCCAGCTCCTGAAATTTTCCAAATCCATGGACATAACTGCAGGACATATAAAGTACTTGCTTAATTTCTCCCATCATTTCATATTCACTGCCTTCTTTATCCCCAATCAAAGCTCATTCAAGAGGATCAGTATGGCTCATATAAGGCACTAATGATGTAGAATCACTTTCCACCACAGAAATCATGGATTTATCTTCATAGTGGGCTGGTAATCTGAGTGCTTTATATACATTTAATAACTCCACTCGATCACCTATTCTCATCGTCATCTTTCCTTCACAAACATCAATAATAGCTCGGCCCGTGACTACGAATGGATGCCCCAAAATAAATGGGAGTTCCTGATCAGGCTCGTAGTCTAGGATAATGAAATCAGCAGGGAATATGAAAGAGCCCACTTAAAATAACATATTCAATCACTCCTTCAGGATGAGCAAGGGAGCGGTCAATCAACTGTAAGATTACTGTTGTTAGGCGTGGATCACCCAACCCCAACTGTCTGAATATAGATAGAGTCATCACATTGATGCTCGCTCCAAGATCACGTAAAGCTCACCCGACTGCATGTTTACCAATCGATATTTGGATAGTGAAACTACCTGGATCCTTCAATTTCTGAGGTAGCTTGCTTTGAATTCTTGAGCTACATTCCTCAGTGAGTGCCACACTCTCGAATTCATTCAGCCTCCTTTTATTTGCCATTATGTACTTGATGTATTTAGCATATTTGGGAACTTCTTGCAAAATGTCTACCAATGCAATATTATTTTGCACCTGCTTCAAAATATCAAGAAACGTTTTATACGCGACATTACTATTCACTTTTTGCAATCTTTGAGGGAACGGAGGTGGTGACCTTGTAACTAATTGTGGGGGTTGCTTAGCCACCGCCTCTTCAACTAGCTTCTCTGACTCCTTTGATTTTTTTAATTCTGACTCTACAGTGGCTGACTTCTCATTAAAGGTCACTTGTTTTCTCTTTTTCGACCGGACTTCATCTAATTGTATCCAATTCCTCAATGAGACAACATTAAGAGATTCCTTAGGAATAACCTCAGTATCACTTGGAAGAGCCCCAACTAGTCGAGTATTTTGGGCACTGGTAAGTTGTCCTATTTGGCGCTCCATATTTCTCATTGTTGCGGCTTGGGTTTGCTGATCAACCATATATTTCTGATGGAGGGCATGCTGATCAACCATTAATTTCTTCATCATTTCCTCAAAGTGACTTGTTGGGTTTTCTTGTTGTTCAGCTTGAGGTGGTCTGTATTGTTATTGAGGTGCTTGAGGTCGGTATTGATTTTGAGTACCTTGGTTTCCACCCCAAGAGAAGTTTGGGTGGTTCCTCCAGTTGCGATTGTAAGTGTTTCCATATTGGTTGGTCTGGCCCCTATCTGCATTACCCACAAAGCGGATAGACTCTGGATTAACTGTTCATAAGTCGCTTGTCTGACCCTGTTACATCTTGCTTTTTCATACGTTAAAGTTTCATCGTAAGTTAATCGACGTCAGTTCGGGAATGAGGTTATTTTGGGATTATAAGCATTATGCTATTTCAAACACGTGATGAATAAATTCGTGAAGGAGAGAGGGTGAGCAAATAGAAAAAAATAAGTTTTGTCAAAGTTTGGCAATTTGAAACAAAATACGGTCCAAGCTTTAATACCCCGTATTTATGGACTACTGCCATACAAGGTACCATATGACCATGATAGTATGATGTATAAGGTGTATATAAAATAATTAGTATTTTAAGTAGTTTGAGATAATTCTTAATTATGTGAATAACTGGTTAATTATTAGATTAGTGGGGGATTAATAACTTAATTAAGGAAAAAGGGGTAAAAATTTGGATATGTTTAACGAGGCTTAACATGGCAGCCCCCAATTTTGACTCTTATATTATGAGTGAAAGGTGGAACATTTATATACATTATGTGTCTTAGTCATTATTATGTGGGGCCCAACCATTTAAAGCCTAAAACCTCTCTAATTCAAAAGGGAGGTCATATGTTAAAGTGTTATGAAAACTAATATTCCAGCAAGAATTCGAGAATTCAAGAATTCAAGCATAAGAAATTCCTTAAGCATCTTAGCAACGTGACTATAAAAGAAGCCCAGTATAACCTTTCTCAAGAATATGATACGAATTTTTCCCTACTCCATGTATGTTAAGTCTAAGCCCTTCCTTTATTTTGGCATGATCTCGTAATTACATGTATTTGATAACGAGGCATACAGAGAAGTTCATATTCCCGAATTTATACATTATCCTAGTCTCATAAGTTACAGTATTCTCCCTTATCATGAATTTTTATTCAATTGAGTATTGTCTTCTTCTAGCTAAGAAAGAAGAGGTTCAATATATATATATATATATATATATATAT
>ML417961.1:1646-44165 GCA_005239525.1 Nicotiana knightiana | reverse complement strand
CTAACTCGATAGAATACAGTATCGAGTGCCAGTCATGCCTCCCCTAGTTTGGGGCGTGACAGCCCAGGACTTTGTGGACAAGTACAGGGACAGACTGCATAACATGAGGATACTAGAGTCTCATGGAGTGGATTTCACTACCTTCCAGTTGGAGGGCAGAGCTCGTAGGTGGTGGCAGTCCTATATTCTCAGCAGGCCAGCAGATTCTCCTCCTGCAACTTGGGAGCATTTCACGCAGATGTTTCAACATAGATATATCCCACCCTCTGAGGGGGAAGAGCTGCGGTATCAGTTTGAGCGGCTAGAGCAGGGACAGATGTCAGTGACAAATTATGAGGCCAGATTTTCAGAGTTGTCTCGCCATGCACTCATGATACTACCTACTGATGCAGACAGGGTGCGGAGATTTGTGGCTGGGTTGCATCCAGGTATTAGGGCCACCATGTCCCGAGAGGTGGAGATGGGTGCTCCTTATAAACTCGTGGTAGATATTGCTCGCAGAATCGAGGGGTATCGGCCGAGGAGCAGGGAGCAGGGGCAGCAGGACAAGAGGTCTGGATTCTCCGGAGATTTTAGAGGTGCCCCAGCTAGGGGAAGAGGTCAGTTCAGCAGTAGTCAGCCCAACAGGCCTTCATATTCAGCACCTCCACCACCTCCCCGAGATGGTCCAACGAGGCCTCATTTCAACACTATGCAAGAGCGTTTCTACCGTCCTCTAGCCATTCAGAGTTCACCCAGTGGTTATCCCAGTCATATGAGATCCTTTGACCCCTACTTTAGTGCTATTCCAGAGGCCCCACATCGCCCTCCGGCCATTCAGGGTTCTTCTTCGGGGCAGCAAACTATGGTACCTGGGGGTTGTTACAAATGTGGAGAGCCAGGTCATATGAGGAGGCATTGTCCCAGGTTTCGGGGAAAGGTCGTACAGCAGGGTTATCAGCCAATGGGTCCGGCACCAGCAGTCCGGCCACCTAGAGGTGGAGGACAGGTTGGCAGGGGTCGTCATAGAGGTGGAGGCCAGTCAGGGGGAGGTCAGGAAGCTCCTGTTCACTCTGGTGGAGCTCAGCCTTCCGGTACTCCAGCTAGATTCTATTCCATTCCGGCCAGATCAGATGCAGTAGCCTCAGACGCCATGATCACAAGTATTATCTCAATATGTGGTAGAGAGGCTTCAGTATTATTTGATCCAGGATCCACCTATTCATATGTTTCAGCATTATTTTCTCATTTTCTAGATGCTCCTTGCGAGTCCTTGGGTTCTCCTATATATGTGTCCACTCCTGTGGGCGATTCTGTGTTGGTATACCGGATCTATCGGTCTTGTGTGGTCACCTTTTGTGGGTTCGAGACCAGAGCGGACCTTTTATTGCTCGACATGGTTGATTTTGAGGTTAATCTAGGCATGGATTGGCTATCTCCTTATCATGTCGTGCTAGATTTCCATGCTAAGACAGTTACTTTAGCCATGTCTGAGTCGCCTAGGCGGGAGTGGAGAGGGTCCTCAGTTAGTGCAGCCAGTCGGATTGTTTCATTCCTGAAGGCTCGACATATGGTCTAGAAGGGTTGTCTGGCCTATCTTGCTTATGTGCGGGACACCATCGCCGATTCTCCGACGATTGATTTAGTGCCAGTGGTTTGAGAGTTTGCTTATGTATTTCCTTCAAACCTTCCAGACATGCCTCCGGACCGTGATATTGATTTCTGCATTGATTTAGCTCCAAGAACCCATCCTATATCTATTCCTCCATACCGTATGGCTCCGTAGGAGTTGAAGGAGCAGCTTGAGGAGTTGTTAGCTAAGGGGTTCATCAGACCGAGTGTATCATTGTGGGGTACTCCAGTTCTATTCGTGAAGAAGAAGGATGGGTCCATGCGGATGTGTATTGATTACCGCCAGTAGAACAAGGTCACCATTAAGAATAAGTATCCTTTGCCGCGCATTGATGATTTGTTTGACCAGTTGCAGGGTTCTCGGGTGTTTTCTAAGATTGATTTGAGATCGGGATATCATCAGTTGAAGATTCAGTCCTCAGATGTTCCGAAGACTGCTTTTCATACGAGATATGGCCACTATGAGTTCCTGGTGATGTCCTTTGGCTTGACTAATTCCCCAGCAGCATTCATGGACTTGATGAATACGGTGTTCAAGCCATATATTTATTCCTTCATTATTGTCTTTATTGATGACATCTTGATTTACTCACGTAGCCTGGGGAGCACGAGCAGCATTTGAGAGTTGTGCTCCAGATCTTGCGGGAACAGAAGCTATATGCTAAGTTCTCCAAGTGTGAGTTTTGGTTGGATTCCCTAGCACTTCTGGGCATGTAGTATCCGGAGAGGGTATCAAGGTTGATCCTCAGAAGATCGAGGCAGTTCAGAGTTGGTCGCATCCTACTTCTGCTATAGAGATCAGGAACTTTTTGGGTCTAGCAGGCTATTTTCGCTGATTTGTGGAGGGTTTCTCTTTTAATGCAGCTCCATTGACTAGATTGACTCAGAAGAATGCCCTGTTTCGATGGTCTGACGAGTGTGAGGCGAGCTTTCAGAAGCTCAAGGCAGCATTGACTTCAGCACCAGTTCTGGTATTGCCTTCCGATTCAGGGATGTATACAGTGTATTGTGACAGTTCGTGTGTTGGCTTGGGATGTGTGTTGATGCAGGAGGGGAGATTTATTGCTTATGCTTCGCGCCAACTAAAGGTTCATGAGAAGAATTACCCTGTACACTATTTAGAGTTGGTGGTGATTGTTCATGCTCTTAAGATTTGAAGGCACTACTTGTATGGGGTGTCCTGTGAGGTTTATACAGACCACCGCAGCTTGCAGCACTTGTTCAAACAGAGTGATCTTAATTTGAGGCAGTGCAGGTGGCTTGAGTTGTTGAAGGATTATGACATCACCATTCTATATCATCCGGGCAAGGCAAATGTGGTAGCGGATGCTTTGAGCAAGAAGGAGGAGAGTATGTGTAGCTTGGCTTATATTGCAGCACAGGAGAGACCTCTAGCCTTTGACATTCAGTCCTTGGCTAATCGCCTGGTGATATTAGACCTCTCAGACCCTCATCAAGTTCTAGCACATGTGGTCGCTCAGTCTTCGTTATTGGGTGAAATTAAGGCTCAGTAGTTTGATGATCCGTACTTAGCGGAGCTTTGGGAGTCAGTGGTACAGGGTGGTGCCAAGGAGGTTACTATTGGCGAGGATGGTGTTCTGAGACTTCAGGGCCGTCTATGTGTTCCTAACATTGATGGCCTGAGCGAAAGGATTCTTGAAGAGGCACACAACTCTCGGTATTCTGTTCATCCTGGTGCTACGAAGATGTATCGTGATTTGAAGTAGCATTACTGGCAGAGGCGGATGAAGAGGGACATTGTGGAGTATGTGACTAGGTGTCTTAACTGCCAGTAGGTTAAGCACGAGCACCAGCGGCAAGGAGGCCTACTTCAGCAGATGCCCATTCCTGATTGGAAATAGGAGTGCATCACTATGGACTTCGTGGTTGGGTTGCCTTGGACTTTGCGGAAGGTTGACGCGGTTTGGGTCATTGTGGATAGATTGACCAAATCGGTGCATTTCGTTCCAGTGGATACTACTTATACTTCTGAGAGGTTAGCTCAGATCTACATTCGGGAGATAGTCCGATTGCACGGTGTGCCGGTGTCCATTATATCAGATCGAGTTCCTCAGTTCACCTTGTAGTTCTGGAGAGCATTGCATAGTGGGATGGGCACCCAGAATGATCTCAGCACAGCATTTCACCCTCAGACTGATGGCCAGTCGGAGCGTACAGTTCAAATATTAGAGGACATGCTCAGGGCATGCGTGATTGACTTCGGAGGTCAGTGGGACCATTTTTTGCCTTTGGCCGAGTTTGCTTACAATAATAGTTATCAGTCCAGCATCGAGATGGCTCCATTTGAGGCTTTGTATGGTCGGTGATGTCGTTCCCCTATCGGGTGGTTTGAGCCTGGCGAGGCTAAGTTATATGGTACCGACCTGGTGAGGGATGCTTTGTAGAGGGTGAAGTTGATTCAGGAGAGGTCCATACAGCACAGTCCAGATAGTAGAGTTACGTGTATCAGAGGGCGCGTGATGTATCATTTATGGAGGGAGACAAGGTTCTGTTGAATGTCTCGCCGATGAAGGGTATTATGAGGTTTGGGAAGAAGGGCAAGTTGAGCCCGAGGTTTATAGGTCCCTTCGAGGTGTTGAGGCGAGTTGGGGAGGTTGCTTATGAGCTAGCCTTACCTCCCAGTTTATCAGGAGTTCATCCGGTCTTTCATGTATCCATGCTCCGGAGGTACCACGCCAACTTCTCTCACGTGGTTGATTTCAGCACTATTCAGTTGGATGAGAGATTGGGCTACGAGGAGGAGTCAGTTGCTATTATTGATAGACAGGATCAGTTGAGGTCTAAGAGAGTGTCTGCAGTGAAGGTCCAGTGGAGGGGCCAACCAGTCGAGGAAGCGACCTGGGAGTTTGAGGAGGACATGCGGAGCATATATCCACACTTATTCAGCACTTCAGGTATGATTCTAGACCCGTTCGAGGACGAACGTTTATTTAAGAGGTGGAGAATGTAACGACCCGACCGGTCATTTTGCGTTATCAGACCCCGTTCCCTTAAATTAAACTTCCCATAGGGGCTTATTGTGATTTATGACTTGCGAGGGCGGGTGGTCTGGGATTCAGAAATGTTTAGAGCAATATTGGAACACTCGGGTCCTTCAGGTTGGCCTTTAAGGCCAAGTTTGATTCGGTCAACATTTTGAGTAAACGACCTCGGAATTGAGTTTCAACGGTTCCAGTAGCTCCGTATGATAATTTCGGACTTGGGCGTATGTTCGGAATGGGTTTTGGATGACCCGGGAGTGTTTTGGCACCCTATATCGAAATAAGAATTTCCTTAAGTTAATATTGTGGTTTGGGACGTGTTTTTGTATTATCAAGTTTTGAACGGAATTTCGAGACCGGGAATAGTTCCATTATATCATTTATGACTTTCCTGCAAAATTTGGTGCTATTCCGAGTAGTATAGGTCAGTTCGGCGTATTGTTAGCGAATTCTAGAACTTAAGGTTCAAAGTTTGATTCAATTTGGTTTCGGGGTTGGATTCTTAGTTTTGTTGTTGTTTTTCACGTTCCGAAAATTTGAGCGAGTCCGTATCATGAATACAGACTTGCCAGTGCCTTGGGACGGGGTCCCGATAGGCTCGGGTGAGTTTCGGACCCCTCGGAGCTAATTTCAAAACACCACAAATTCCAGGTCTGGTCTCCTTCTGTGCGTTCGCAGGTCTCCCTCCGCATTCGCAAAGAAGGAACTGGGCAGGGGTGGTGAATGCCCTATGCATTCTCATAAAAGGCACGCCATCACGGTGGGTTGGGCTCCTGACCCAGTGCGTTCGCACACCTCCACCGTATTCGCACAGAGCCCGGCCATTGGGCCAGCCCAGCTACTCCTTACCCTGTGCAATCGCAGTGCCCCCTCTGCGTTCGTATAGAAGGCCCATGCAGGCCTGGTCATTTAAAGCGTTGCGATCGCGCTGTCTAGGCTGCGATCGCATAGAGGAGACCATTGGGCAGCGTGTTTTTATAGTGGGATTTAATTCATTTTCCTCATCTTCTTCTTCTTTTTCTTTGGGACGATTTTCAACATTCAAGAGGGGCAAACGACCTAGCTATTGAAGGTAAGTAAATTCTACCCTAATATTAGTATAGTGCATGGATTACAAGCTAAATTAACTGCCTAATTAGTCAAAATTAAGGATTTGGGGTAGTAATCTAGGGATTTTGAAAATGTAGAAATTACCCGTGCATTGGCTATGAATTCATACAAAAATCATATAGTAACGATCCTTAGGTTATGGGTGAGTGTTTCCTTCGAGAATTTTCGGAATTCGGGCATGCGGGCCTGGGGTTGGATTTTGAGATTTCTTCAAGAATGGTGAATTTGACTAAATAATAGCAGAATTCCATGCTTTGAATATAAATTGATATATTTGTATAACATTTGGCTAGTTTCGAGTCTGTGGGTGTCGAGTTCGGAGGTTCGGCCGCATTCTTGATGCGAGGAGTAGGTGTGACGCGATGTGAGTCTCCTTTCTAACCTCGTAAAAGGATTGTCCTTATAGGTGTTTTAAATGCTATATGTGATAACTGTGGGGGCTGCGTACGTACAAAGTGACGAGAGTTCGTACGTGGAGACTATTATTATTATGTCTGGTAGTTAGGTCCACATCATGCCTTGTGTTTTACTAAATATGAACTATATGCTTAATAAATTTAATGTTACCTGCGGCTTATTTTCCTGAGATCATGGAATTTGAGAAAATTTGTAAGGAATTGTTTACTGAAAAATAATTTAAAAAGGAATAGTGTGTGTGCATGTGACCGCTTCATAATTTACATTCCGCGAGCGGAGTGTGACTTACCCCACTCTTATGGGAACGGGCCGTAAGCCACGGCGGATTGGAAGATGAAATTTTAGTTCGGGTCGTTTGATCCTCGGCAGTGCATATATATGAGTACTTTATGGAAAGGTGCACTTATGGTTCGGGATGTTCGACCCTCGGCAGTGTACGAACATGACTATCTTATGACTCCGGCCGGTTGTTATTATCCTATATGCGTATGATTATTTGTTATTAACTTCATGGACACTGTTTTGACAGATATTTGGGGGAAGGGGAATTAGTAATTGTCTATTTATTTCCCGTACTTCCTTGGATTTCAGTGCCTTATATATATTGTTGCTTCGCGGCCTTTACATGCCTACTGTATTCATCATATTCTGTTGATTTATACTGTTGGACCTTAGTGAGTGTCCAGTCTACCTCTCGTCACTACCTCTTCGAGGTTAGGCGGGATACTCACTGGGTACATATATATTTATGTACTCATGTTATGCTTCTGTACTTAATTGTCTAGGTTCTGAGGCTGGTGTATCTGGTTGTCGGACCGGAGCTTGATTTTGATTATAGACAGACCAGACTTCACGGTGAGTTGCTTTCTGTTGACGATCTCCAGCAGCACCATGGGGTTTCTTTTTCTTATTTCCCGTCTATTTCCTTCAGACAGTGGGACTGTATATTATATCTTTTGTATATTCTGTTAGTATGCCCGTAGGACTTGTGACACTAGTTCCTGGCACATACGGGATAGTTATTATGGATTGCAGGTCTGTATATATATTGGCCCACGCCCCTCATGACCACTTTTGATTAAAAACTGGTTAATTATCCTTGTCAATTTATGTCTTAAGTTTTAAAAATTGAGTTATGTTGTAATGTTTAAAGTAATAAGAAGGAACCCTTTATAAACTAAGTGTTGGCTTGCCTGACCCTGCTGTTGGGCGCCATCACGACCTAAGTTAGGATTTTGGGTCGTGACACGAACGTGATGTGTGTGTTGTGAATAAGATGCACACTGAAGCCCATGGATATTAAGGGATGGAATTCGGGGTTTTAACTTGTTTTCACCATTTTTTAGGCCTAGACTTCAGATAGAGCCGATGTTTTTGGAGGGGTATCACCCCAACTTCTATTATTAGTATTTTTAATTTAGTTTTGATTATATGTCATGATTCCTCATGAATTTTACCCCTAATATAGGATATGAAATTGTAGAAATTGGGTTTTGTGGTTTGAACTTAAGAGAGGGATCTTAATTTGAGGTCAGATCTTAAAACTAATTACATATTTGGACTCATTGAAGATTAGATCATTGGGATTTTATCTCAATTTTGGATATAGACCATGTGGGCCTAAGTAGGTTTTTTGTTGACTTTTGGATTTTCATTAAAGATTGAACTTTTATTGATTGAGGATGTTTTATTGAGTATTATTTAACTTAATTAGATGATATTTGACTAGAATCTGGTCATTTTGAGGAGTATTTCTAAAGAAAGTTGTATTGGGTTGTTGAACTTGTTTTGGAATAGGATAAGCATCTTGCCTAGCTTTGGTTCAAGAGAATTTTTCCTAATATGATATTGTTTGATACATGCGGTGGTGATGTATATGCAAGGTGACGAGCGTATATGCATGTGCTAGGATTATCTATGCTAGGGGTAGATTATGTGCTTTCTTTGTGCTTTATTGGACTTTGTGATCTTCTTGACATATGTTTCATTTCTTCTATGAATATATATGAGTATAATTATCCATGCTAGAAATCATGTTAAACGTATTATAAAATAATATACTAATCTTGAGACTCTTGATATACTCGATTGATCGTAGTCATTTATTACATCAGGAACAAATATGTATACAGGTTATCCTTATGCTACTTTAGCTTATTATTCATGTCAAAAATCAAATGTAGACTTCGTTGTGATATTTAGACAATGCGGCTCTTGAGATGTTGGCTTGCCTATTTTCTACGATATTATTTCTTACTGATTGTGTTGTACTTACTTATCCCTAATGATTTTATTTACGCATCCTACCTCGCTTAGTACTAATTCATATATGCTTGGTGAGGACGAGTGAATTTTCATGAATGGTCTTTCCATACAGTAATCAAGAGTGATATTGCACGACAAGTGTTTCCCTGTTGCGAGAATGAGAAATATTGGCATGACATGTGTTTTCTTATAATTTGATATGATATTAGGATGGTAGGTGTTTCCTTGTAGGTGAGGATGAGAGTTTATTGCAAGACGTGTGTTTCCTTTGTGAGGTAAGGAAACATGCATTATATTGTGTTATTCTTCCATCACGTACACTTTTATTCCTTCTACTTGAGTTGTTATTGTTCCGTATATGCTTTCTATCTTGCTTGTTATTGCTACATCTATGCCTTTTATCTTGTTTGTTGTTGTTACATTTATGCCTTCTATCTTATTTTTTATTGTCCTCTATGTCGTTTGTCTTGTCTATTATTATTACATCTATGCATCCTACCTTGTTTGTTACTGCTAACTATATGGTTCTTTGTTGTTTCATACTCTTATCTGCATGTTCCTACCTTATTCCTTACTGTTATATACATTTCTTCTACCTCGTTGTTACTGTTAGCTACTTGCTTTTTACCTTGTTTGGTACTGTTATATGTAACGACCCAGCCGGTAATTTTGAGTATTTTATCCCCATTTCCCATATTTGATGCTTTATATATGTGTATTTATCGTTATATGACTTTCGGGGGCAGTTGGTTTGGTTTCAAAGAAGTTTTGGATTTAATTGAGACACTTAGTCCAATAGTTGGAGGCTTAGGTTGTAAGGGTTGATTGGAGTTTGAATTTTGTATAGACGACCCTGAAATGGTATTTTGATGGTTCCAATATTTTCGCATGGTGATTTTGGACTTAGTAGTATGTCTGTATTTGGATTTAGAGGTTCCTAGGTTGATTTAGTTCGATTTAGTGAAAGTTTGAAACTTGAAGGTTTGGAAGGCTCATATGTTTAACCGGGAGTTGACTTTATTGATATAGTTTTTTTATGTAGTTTCAGGAACTGGAATAGGTTATTTATGTCATTTGGAACTTGTGCGCAAAATTTGAGGTCATTTTGAGTTGTTTAGGCATGTTCGGCGTAAGTTTTGAATTCAAAAATTTGGATTAGTTCATTAAGTTTGAATTGATGTGTGACTCGTGGTTTTGATATTATTTTGTGAGATTTGAGGCCTCGAGCACATCCGTGTTGTGTTTCGGATTGGTTGGTGCAATTGAAAGGGCTCACAGGATCCCGGGTCTGTTTCGGGATGGTTGCGGACCATTTTCCTTTGTTTTCGAACTGCTAGTTTTTGGTGTTCTGTTGTTCATCACGAGTGTGGATGAGGTATCGTGATCACGAAGTATGCTTTGGTGACTAGTGGATCATGTTTTTCACATTCGCGATGTGGAAATCGCGTTCGTGATGAATAATGGCACCGTCCTTCACGTTTGCTTCTTGGTCATTACGTTCGAGTATAAGGGAAGGCCAGATGGGTTCGTCTGGCTTATAGCCTTCACGTTTGCGTGTGAGTTATCTCTATCGCGTAGTCCTAATAGGTGGAAGGCATAGCGTTCGCGGAAGGTCTTCGCGTTCACGAAGAAGGTGCAGCAGTTGGGCAAGTGTTTGGCCTTTGCGATCGCGAAGAGGGTCCCGCGATCGTGTATAACAGGAGATATATTAAATACTTTATATTTAGGTTTTGAGTTATTTTATCATATTTTGAGATTGGGAGCACAAATTTCGGCAATTCTTGAGGAAAATTTCTCGATTTATATTGTGGTAAGTGTTTTATAATCAGATTTGGTTATTATTCATGATTTTATCCTTGATTTTAGCCTTTGAATGATGAATCTAAGTGAAGAAGATTAGGGATTTTGGGAAAAACAATTCTAAAATGAAAAATGGGAATTTGAACCCTAATTTGGACTCAGATTTGGATGAAACTTGTATTGTTGGACTTATATTCGAATCGATGTTCAGAATTTGTGACTTTTTCAGTTTTCAGGAACGGGCTCGGGTTTACCTTTTGTTTGACTTTTTTATTTTTGATAAAGATCGAAGGCTTGAAGGTTCATTTGCATGGGAAGGGATTTCTGTTGTATTGATTTGCCTTGCTTGAGGTAAGTATCTTACCTAAGCTTGGTTGAGGCACTAGTTGTCTGAGTAATTAATGTTGGTTATGCGCTAATGGTGTCGCACATGTGAGGGGATATAGCAAATGTGGGCGCACCAAATTATTATCCATACTCAGGGTAGTGATTAGACTATTATGCCCTGAATTGATGGCTAAGCATCATGTTATAATGCTTATTATGTTGTACCCTCTTTGTGAGATAATTGAATCATGTTAGAGATTACTTGTTTGTTGATCTCCTATTCAAACATGTTAATTTCCATTCATGTGCCTACACCTTAGCATGTCACTTGTATCAGTCCATGAATATATAATTTGATATTCGTTGTTCATGTACATGTATTCTTCTGTATGCTTTTTGTGTGATATGAACTGGGTTGATAGCACGTGAGTAGATCGTGCGGATCTGAGTTATGATAGCATGTGAGTTATCTGTGCAGTAATTATTTGTGGCACGTGAGTCGTCCGTGCAGTGTGTGGATAAGGATCCATCCCCCTAGGGTCACCCTCTCATGTTTCTCTCTTGATGGTGTACATGTGGTATGAGAAAAATCGATCAGTCTTTGATTTGTTTATTGTATTTCTTCTCTACTTGAAATTCGTTGGATGTATACATTTTTTATTCGCATATCTTCTGTATATGATACATCATGAATGTATTTAAGCCTTGTTATGCATATCTTCGCTATATACTGGGTTGTTAACTAAAACAAAGTATGTCACGTTATTTCTTGCGCACTGAGGGGTTGGTTGTACTCATACTACACTCTGCACTTAATTTTGCAGATTTAGGTGTTGGATCGATCCGAGAGCCGCTATGATTATTGCTGAGAGGTTCAAAGAGACGAGGTAGTGCTGCATTTTGAGGCAGTCTTTGAAGTCCCTTTTCATTTCAATACTATTTTTTTCATTCAGATAATATTTCCATTTTTTATTCAAGTCTTGTACTTCTATTTTAGAGCTCATGAGTCTATATTACTAGATTTGGGGATTTTTATGTATTGACGTGGTTATTAATTCAGTTGGCTTTGTATTTATATTATTTTTGAC
The DNA here is from genome assembly GCA_005239525.1 of Nicotiana knightiana. Taxonomy (NCBI): domain Eukaryota; kingdom Viridiplantae; phylum Streptophyta; class Magnoliopsida; order Solanales; family Solanaceae; genus Nicotiana; species Nicotiana knightiana. The sequence continues at coordinate 32,545 of ML417961.1, read as the reverse complement.
AATTTTGTTATTATATTTCACTTTTGTTATGTTTTCTTGCCTAGAAAGTGAGTTCGGCACCATCTTGATCGGTTGGTGGTTTTGGGTCGTGAAAAGTGGTATCGCAGCCCTAGGTTCATTTGTTCCATAGGTCATGAGCAACTTTATTAGTGTTTTGTAAAGAGACATGTGTACTTATCTTCGAGAGGCTACCGAACTGTTAGGAAAATTTTGATTTGTTTCATTCTTATTGTGCATATTTGTTATTTCTAAAGTTTGAACCTTTACTCTTCTATTCTCTCACAGATGGTTAGGACACATTCAGCTAGATCAGATGGGCAAGCATCAGTAGCTCCGGGAAGAGCCGCAAGATGTTGAGGTCGAGGTTGAGACCGAGGTAGGTCATGCGCTACAGCTAGGGCCCTATCTAGAGCAACACATATGGAGCCCCCGGTTCCTCTTGTGGAAGAGCAGGTTCCGGATATTGTTGATCCGGTGGGACCATCTTAGACACAAGCGGTACCTATTGCTATGCCTGGTCTTCAAGAGTCTTTGGCCAAGATCTTGAGTGTGTACACGAGCTTGACTCAGGCGGGTATGATACCAGCTGCACCAGCTACCTCACAGGCGGAGGGAAGAGCCCAGACTCCCTTCACCCATACACCGGAGCAGCTAGCTCAAGGTTATTAGGCACCATGGGTTTTTCCAGTTAGCATGTTGTTGCTGCTCGGGCCGAGGTTGGACCATCTTTGACCGACGAGGAGCAGAAGAGGTTAGAGCAATTTCAAAGGATTCGTCCTCCCCAGTTTAGTGGAGGAGAGTCAGAAGATTCTTGGAGTTTTCTTGATCGGATCAACATCGGATTCTTCGCATCGCAGGTCTTGTGGACTCCAATGGAGTCGACATTACTACTCTTCAGCTGAAAGGGCCAGCCTACAAAAGGTTGCAGACCTATGAGTCACACAGACCAGCTGGTGCAGCACCTCTTACATGGCATCATTTTTGTGTTGTTTTCCAAGATAAGTTTGTTTCCCAAACTCGTAAAGAGGAGTTGTGTAGGAAGTTTGAGCATCTGCGCCAGGAGGGCATGACTGTTACCCAGTACAAGATGAGAGTCACGGATTTGGAATGTCATGTAGTATTTTTTATCCCTACTAAGAGGGAGAGGATTATGAGGTTAATTGATGGCCTCAACTATGGTCTTCGATATAATATGGCCCGAGAGTTCGAGACGGATGCTAGATTTGATCGGGTGGCTGAGATGCTAGATGCTTGGAGCATAATCGCAGGCTTAGAGAACAAAGTATGAGGCCAAGAGGCCCCGGGTTTGGGTATTTTTGGTGGTGCCTCATTTGGAAACCAGTCACATCACAACAAAGGTCTTTCTTTTAGGCCCGCTCGGGTAGCTCATCAGATTTCCCGTGGTTCATTAGTTAGCAACAGTTCATAGATAGCTTGCCCAGTTTACTCATCATTCAGTGTGTTGTTGGCATAGGTTCTTACCATGCTTTTTCTGCTCAGGGCTACACAAGCAGTTATTCGGGTTATCAGGGTTAGTCGCAAGATCAGCAGGCTCTCTAGAGGAGGGGTTGTTTCGAGTGTTTTTAATTGATTCACTCCCAAGAGGGATTGCCCCAGCACTAGTAGCTACACCACCCGCACAACCAATTAAGGGTAGGGCTCGGTAAGTTTGAAGTTGTCTTAGAAGGGGAGGTCAGTCAGGTGGTGGACAGGCCTGTTGCTATGAATTTCCTGCTAGCCCTGAGGTGAATGTTTCTGAAGATGTGATCATAGGTATTGTTTTGGTGTACCATAGGGATGCTTCAATATTATTTGATCCTAGTTTCACTTATTCTTATGTGTCATCATATTTTTCTCATTATTTTGATATGCCTCACTATTCTCTTGATATTTATGTTAACGCTTCTATACTGGTAAGTGATTCTATTGTGATGGATTGTTTATAACGGTCTTGTGTTGTTACTATTGGGGGTTACGAGACTAGATTTGACCTCTTATTCCTCGGCATGGTTGATTTTGAGGTGATTTTGGGTATGGATTGGTTATCTCCATACCATTCTATTCTTGATTGTCATGCTAAGACCGTGACTTTAGCTATGACGGTGTTGACTAGGTTGGAGTGGAGAGGTTCACTTGGTCACACTCCCAGTAGAGTGATTTCATATTTAAAGGCTCAACGAATGGTTAAGAAGGGTTGTTTGGCATATTTGTCATTCGTGGGAGATTTTAGTGCTGATACTCCTACTTTGGAGTTAGTTACAGTAGTGAGGGATTTCTCAAATATGTTTCCTGCAGATCTGTCGGGCATGCCATTAGACACGGATATTAACTTTGGTCTTGATTTGGTGTCGGCTACTCAGCCCATCTCTATTCCACCATATTGCATGGCACCACCGAAGTTGGATAAAAGTGAAGGAACAATTATAAAAATTAGTTGGTAAGGCTTTCATCAGGCCTAGAGTGTCACCTTGGGATGCACCGATACACTTCGTGAAGAAGAAAGATGGTTCTATATGGATGTGCATTGACTATATGTAATTGAAAAAGGTTACTATCCAGAACAAGTATCCACTATCGCGTTTTGATGATTTATTTGATCAGTTTTAGGGTGTTGGGTATTCTCGAAGATTGACTTGAGATCAGGGTACCATCAGTTGAAGATCAGGGCTTCATATATTACTAAGACGGCTTTCAGGACCCGTTATGGCTATTATGAGTTCTTGGTGATGTCTTTTGGGTTGACCAATACCCCAGTAGCTTTCATGCACTTGATGAACAACGTATTTCAGCCTTATCTAGATTGCTTCATGATTATCTCCATCGATAATAGTATATTCTCGCAGCCAGGAGAAGCATGAGCAACACTTGAGGATCATGCTCTAAACCTAGAGAGATAAGAAGCTATATGCTAAATTCTCCAAGTGTGAGTTCTGGTTAGAATCGATGGCATTCTTGGGTCACGTGGTCTATTGAGGGGATTAAGGTGGATCTGAAGAAGATTGACATAGTTTAGAGTTGGCCCAGACCTTCTACCACTACAGAGATCCGGATTTTCTTAGGGTTGGCTAGATATTATAGCTATTTTTATGGAAGGGTTTTCATATGCCGCGGCCTCACTGACTAGATTGATGCAGAAGGGTATCCCATTCAGGTGGTTTGATGAATGTGAGGAGATCTTTTAGAAGCTTAAGACTACCTAATTACCTTCGGGATCGGGTTCTTATATAGTCTATTGCGATGCTTCACGTGTCGGCACTGGGTGTGTGCTAATTTAGGGTGATAGAGTGATTGCTTATGCTTCAAGTTAGTTGAAGCCCCATGAAAAGAACTACCTAGTGCATGATCCGGAGTTAAAAGTTATTGTTCACGCACTCAAGTTTTGGAGGCATTATCATCATGGCGTGTCTTGCAAGGTGTTCACAAATGAATGGAGTCTCCAGCATCTATTAAGGCCGAAGGATTTGAACTTTAGGCAATGGAGGTGGTTAAAGCTGTTGAAAGACTATAATATCACCATTCTTCATCAACCGGGGGAAGGGTAAATTGGTGGCCAATGCCTTGAGTAGAAAGGAGGAGAGCATGGAAAGTCTTGCTTTTATTCCAGCTGGGGAGAGACCGTTAGCTTTGGATGTTCACTACTTGGCCAACAGGTTCTTGAGGTTGAATTTCAGAACCTAGTAGGGTTCTTGCTTGTATAGTATGACGGTCATCCTTCTTTGAGCACATCAAGGCCCATTAGTATGATAACCTCACTTGTTTGTCCTTAGGGACACGACGCATCACGGTGATGCTAAGAAGGTTACTATTGGTGATGATGGGATATTTAGGCTTTGGGGTCGGATCTGTGTTTCGAAGGTGGGTGGTTTGAGAGATTTGATTCTTGAAGAGGCCCATAGTTCGTGGTATTCCATTCTCCCCGGTGCCGCGAAGTTGTATCGTAATTTGAGGCACCATTATTTGTGGCGGAGGATGAAGAAGGATATTATTGGGTATGTTGCACGGTGGTAAATGCATGACTTTCCAAACAGCCGTCCCTCAGTGGTAAATGCATGGCTTCCCAACTTTCCATAGCTCGGTGGTAAATGAATATGCATATAACATTATATTATGAACATTAACATCTTTATCGTATGTCTCAATAGAGACTTAGGAACATACTTGACATGCTTTGAATTACATTTTACAAAAAATGAATAACATAGACATCCTTTACTAAAGAGAGTAGAACCATTTATGAAATAACTTTACGTTTATGTTTTGTTACCTGAATCATGCCAATAGAAGGAAGGATTATCCTTAATATACCTTATAATATCCCATCTATTCCTCAAGATTAACATGCATCTCCCTTATCTACAAGCAATAAACAATATTATCATCACAATACGAATGCATAACTTATCGCATTTGAGCGATACATTTTATTCTATGATAAAATGGACGGAATATCCCCTATTTATATGACTTCCCAAAAGTTACAGCATCCAACCACAGCCCAAACAACATCAACAATACTCGTAATAAGCCTTTCAAAACAGTTTAACAATCCCGACAAGCGGCAAGCTCGGTTTATGGTCAACAAAATAGAGTTTGAATCCAATTTTTTCTTCATGAATCTGCTTACAACATCAATAATATTATACTTATGTTTACCACAACCTTTTCATCCCAAAACATCATAAAAATAATCCTCAAAGACAGTCCACACGGCTAGCACCTTAACCTTTATCACTAGTCTCTTGTTCTTCATATTTTCTTGTTCAATCAACCAAATTAACATATATATAAGATTAAATACAGAATCCATACCATAATAGAACTATTTCTTACAATTTCTAGCCACAACAAATCATATATATAACCTCAACACTGTCAACAAAAAAGATAACAATTCCTTATGTCATGTCAATTACTATCTTGTAGATTTTTACTCAAACAACTCAACCAACACAAGATTAACTTTAAGCACAACCAATAACATGATTTACTTACCTTATTCAGTATTAAAAACCTAAAATCCCTAGCTGGTGTAGCTCACAACAACCCTCAATCATACCATGACATTATAAGAGTGTTATTCTCTTCTTGAATTAACTTTTGCTGTTGAAATATAGTGCAATCACTTTGGAAGAACCCTTGAACCTTGGGAATCTATTAGGAGCTATAGGAGGAGTTTAAGGATGAAGTTGGGTCAGAAAATGAGGAATAACCGCCGGCCAAATCATCTTTAGAGTGAAGTAGGTTGACTACCGCCTAAGTGGGTCCCATTGGGAGTTGCTTGCGCAGTCTCACAAATACGCGAATATCTCTCTACTCCGATGTTGTGTCAATAAATGATTTAATGTGTTAGAAACTAGACTCGTAGATATTAAATTTTTAGGTGGATCATCCCGTAATTCCATGACTTTTATGAGAAAAGCTTAGTGACATTAAATCCAAATTTCAGTACAATTTATGAACGTAACTTGTGATGTCTTTCGTCAAATTTTTTTCCACAACTCGCTTGACTTAAGAAATTAAAACACGACTATCATATGAATAAAATAAATCATAAAATTACCTTTTATCATGTTAATCACCCTAGTCTCACCCCAAAAGTACAGGTTATAATAGTCCCAACTTGCCGACTTTCGACGAAACTTATTTTCTTTAGCTTCTAAGCCTTCCAACCCTCTTGGTACTAGCAGTTCATGGTCTTAAATATTTGTAACCTACAAGGTAACATGAATAACTTACTTCATTTACTTTCAAAGATGATCTCATTTTCGAGCTTATATCAATTGTCTTACGATGTACTTTTACGTACGCAAATATAAGGTGTAACATGCTTTGCCACCCAGCTTATAGAGATTTCATCTAGTGTTTCATGTTTTCCTACTCCAAAAGTATTATGAGGATCTGTTACATGTGTTAGATTTTAGGTTGATGTAGTTGGACAAGGATTTGACTTATGATGAGGAGCCAGTGGCCATCTTTGACAGGGAGGTTCGCAAGCTGAGCTCAAAGAATATTGCATCGGTGAAGGTTCAATGGAGGGGTCAACCGGCCGAGGAGGCGACTTGGGGGACCAATCATGATAGGTGAAGCAAATATCCTCACATTTTTGGCACTTCCGGTATGATTCTAGACTCATTCAAGGACGAACATTTGTTTAAGAGGGTGAGAATGTAATGACTCAGCCAGTCGTTTTGATTATCTTAGCCTTGTTTCCGTATTTGATGCTTTACATATGTGTATTTGTCCTGATGTGACTTGAGGGGCAGTTGGTTTGGTTTTGGGAACGTTTGTCTCAATGGTTGGAGGTTTAGGTTGTAAGGATTGATCGGCGTTTGCCTTTTGTGTTGACGACCCCATAATAGTATTTTTATTGTTCCAATAGGTTTGTGTGGTGATTTTTGAAATAGGTGTATGCTGAACTTGGATTTGGAGGTTTCTAGGTTGATTTGGTTTTATTTGGCGAATATTAGAAACTTGAAGGTTTGAAAGATTTGACTTGGAGTTGATTTTATTGATATTGAGTTTATTGTAGTTTCAGGAGTTGGAATAGGTTATTTATGTCATTTGGGACTTGTGCGCAAAATTTGAGCTCGTTACGAGTTATTTAGACATTTCCGGCGTAAGTTTGGAATTCATAAATTTGGATTAGTTCATTACCTTTGAATTAAGGTGTGATTCATGAATTTTTATGGTATATTGTGTGTTTTGAGGCCTCATTAAGGTTCGTGTTATGTTTTGGGATTTGTTGGTGCGAATGGGCGGGGTCCCGGGGGCCACGATTATGTTTCATAGTGGTTCCAGGCCATTTTCATTTCTTTTGAAACTACTAGTTTTTTGGTGTTCTGGTATTCATCGCGATCGTGGATGAGATATCATGATCGGGGAGTGTGATTTGGTGACTGGTGTATCTTGATCCTCGCATTCTCGATGGGGCAACTATGTTTGTGGTGAATGGTGGCAATGGCCTTCGTGTACGCATCTTGGTCGTCGTGTATGCATAAAAGGGAAGGTTGGATGGGTTCATCAGGCTTTTAGCCTGCGCATTCACATAGGCCTAGCATGCGGAAGGTATCGCATTTGCAAAAGGTCTTCACGCTCGCGACGAAGGGGTAGCTGTTGGGCTCCCCGATCACGAAGTGTATAATTGGGCAGATATATTAAATACTGTATTTCGAGGATTTGAGTTTTTTTATCATTTTTTGAGATTGAGAGCTCGGATTTTGGCAATTCTTTGGGGGATTTTTATGATTTGGATTGGGGTAAGTATTTTTTTTTACTTCGATTTGGTTATTATTCATGATTCTATCTTTGATTTTAGTATTTGAATGATGAATTTAAGTGAAGAAAATTAGGGATATTGGCGAACTTTTTTAAAATGAAAAATGGGGATTTGAACCCCGATTCGGAGTCAAATTTGGATGAAACTTGTATGGTTGGACTCGTATTTGAATGGATAATTGAAATTTTTATAGGGTTCCGAGAGGTGAGCTCGAGTTGAATTTTTGTTTGACTTTTTGATTTTTGATAAAGATCGGAGCTTTATTTTTTGGGGTTGTTTCCTATGGCTTTTATTGACATTATTACGATATTTTTTGCTAGATCGGGGCCGTTAGGAGGTTGATTCGCACGGGATGATAATTCTAGAGTATTGATTTGGCTTGCTTGAGGTATGTATCTTACCTAAACTTGGTTGAGGCTCTAGCTGCCTGAGTTATTTGTGTTACCTGCACACTAGGGGTGGCGCACATGTGAGGGGATTGAGCCCATGTGCGTGCACTGAAGTATTATCCATGCTCGTGGTAGTGATTAGGCTATTATATGCCTTGACTTAATTTCTCAGCTTCATGTTATCATGTTTCTTATGTTGTACCCCCTTTGTGAGCTAATTGAATCAAGTTATAGTGTATTTGTTGGTTGATCTCCTATTCAAACATGTTAATTGCTATTCTTATGACGTAGTCGCCTTATTTGAACTATGGTAGTACACTTCGCATATGTCTACACGTTAGTATGTCACTTCTATCAGTCCATGAGTACATAATTTGATATTCGTTTTTCATGTACATGTATTCTTGTATATGTTTTCTATGTGATATGGACTAGATTTATAGCACGTGAGTGGTCTATGGGGATCTGACTTATGATAGAACATGAGTTGTCCGTGTGGTTATTATATGTGGCAGGTGAGTAGTCTGTAGTGCGCGTGGATAAGGATCCGTCCCCCTATGGTCACCCTCTCATGTCAGTTGGCTTTAAATTTATATTATCTTCATGTCACTTCCCAAACCTGGGGAGGTGTGGACGGCACCCGGTGCCATACTTGGCCTGAGCGTACCACTCTGTCATTGTGAACTATGGAGTGGTACCCCTTTACTTAGGCCGACGAGGCCTACCTGCAAGCTGACAAATACCAATTGAGGTCGATGGGGCCATATTATGTATTATCATAAAATAATGTTTCACTCATCTGAGGGTAAGCATACCCAAAAGCTCATATACCAAACTATGCAGGCCGACGAGGCCACAATGAACGTCTACAACCAGTAATACCAAACTGAACATGTACACAGGGCTGGAAAGGACACAATACTAACATACAAAATACACAGGACTCGTTTATAAGCCTCTAGAGATAACTAAACTGTATCATGGTCGGGACAGGGCCTCAATCGACCTATCACACCTGTATGTATAAAATTGACTCCTAAATCTTGACCTGGTAACTCCGAGGAAGTGGAGCTTACTAACCAAGTTGACGTTTGACTCAGTCTAACGGGAAGGTCTTTCCAACTGTCTATCAGGACCTTCAGGCATGAAATGTAGTGTCCCCGGAAAAAGGGACGTTAGTACAAAATAATTTACCGAGTATGTAAGGCAATAGAATAACTTAAAGCTGAAACTGAAATATATAATATAATAACTAAAAATAATTGGGAGTCAAAAATGATCTAAATATATGCTTACTTGCTAATATTGACTCAACTCTCTCAATATAGTAAGTAAATGTTACACCCTGTACTTTAAAGTTAGAATTCATCTTAAGTGAATCAATATGATTCAGATATTGAAGGACCTTTACAAAGATAATTATGGGTTAAAACAAGTTTTAAGGAGTATCGTGAGGGTTGGAAGGTTAAGAAGATAATTGAATCGATGAAAATAAGTTTCATTGAAAGTTTGAAAGTTCAGGATGTTAATCTCGTACTTGTAGTGTGAGACTATTGTTCTTAAGATGATAAGAAGGTAATGTTATGAGATATTTTAGTCATGTGTTATGTTTTGCAGCCAAGCGATTTATGAAACAAAAGTCGACAAAAGTTGTCACATGTTACGTTCACTATTTTACTGAAAATTTAGGTCTTACTGAGCTTTTCTCTCAATGTACTTAGTTTTACAGGGATATCTATCCACCAAATTGAAGATCTACGATTCTAGTTTTAAACGCATTACATCATTCGTCGATATCACATCGAAGTAGAGAGATATTCGCATTTTTGCAAGATTGCACAAGAAGCTCCTGTTGGGACCCACTTGAGATGACCACCGACCTTCTTCTTTTAAAAAATGTTTCAGCCTCATTTGCGGTAATTTCTCATCCAAAATTCTTCCAAAACCCTCTCTAACATATCCAAGATCCCAAGAATAGAACTCATGGGAAATCAACTCAAATCATCATCAAAAGCTTTAAAGACTACAAGAGAATGTTTCTATGATGTTGTGGTGTGATTGAGAGTTATTTTGAGCTAATTTGAGATGGGGTTTTGAGTTGTAGCTGTTGTCCAAGGTGTGTATAGCACTTTCTTGATTGTTTCTAAGGTTAATCTTGTGTTGGTTGCGTTGTTTGAGTGAAAAACCATAAGATAGCACTTGAAAGAACATGGGATGTGGTTATCTTTTTGGTTAGACTATTTTTTGGCCACATATATGGTTTGTGGTGGCTGAAAATTATGCGAAATTATTTGATGATGTTGTGGCTATTGTTGTTAAGCTTTTATAGGTGTTAACTAAGTTTATTGAAGAAGAAGAAAACATGAAACACAAGTGATTGACGATAAAAGTTAGGGTGTTAGGCGTATGGGGCTGTTTTGGAAGTCATTTTATAGATATTTTAAATTAGGAATCATATAGTACATATAACTATGTTTCTTTGAAGGTTGTGAACCAGTTTATGGAATAAGCGTTGGATTCAACTTATGTTTGTTATTAGTAAAAACGATCTTACTACTCAATATGATTGTTAAGATAATCGGAGAAGCTCATATTGGACTACATTGTTGTTGTTGCTATTGTTGGTTATTGTTGTTGTTGTTAGGATGTTGATGACCCTTAGTGGTCTTTGGGATGTAGTAAAAATAAGGGAGTTGCTACCCAATTTTTCGTAAGCTATACGACTAGCCAAATATGATGGTACGACATTATACGTTTACGACAATATCATTTCACTTGTTATAGACGAAAGAAGTTGTGTTGAGCTTGGTTGAGGAATAAGGAAGAGATCATTCAGGTAGGTTAAGGAAATTCCTTCTTTCTTTTGCCATGATCTAAAGTGAAATGAACATAAATGATACGCTATTTCATAATGGATCTATTCCTAGCAACAAAAATTGTTCATGTTGTTCTTTCCTTATAACATTCATCGAAGGTGCCGACCCTACATCACTTCGAAAGGTTTAGAATGTGATTCCATAAGTCCAACATGCATTATACATATGTATCTATTTTACTATACTGAGTCGCGCCATAGTCGTCTAGGTACGACACCTACTTTGCAACCATTTATCAGTTGGGTTTTACCAAGATCCACGTGGCCGGGTACGATTCTTCGAGCCTGATGATGGCCACAGAGGAGAATGTTTTTTAAAGCTTATGTATACATATGTATCATGCATTTCATGTTAGTATCCCTCAGAGGTACTCAGATGTTACAGGTTGTATCTTCTCTATCTCTCTTTACCTTATTGTTCTTATTTATGCCTTCCGAGGCCATTTGGTATCTTTGATGCGTCGGATAGCTGATACTATGGTAGCCGCATCAACATTAAAGTTATATTCCAATAACCTTGGTGCTTCTTTAGGTCCGATAGGCATGTCAAAGCCGCTCTTGCTCATGAGTCCTCGAATGCTCTGGCCTCGATCACTTCTTCTTTCATTTTGCATAAAACATCACTCGGACCCACTACTTCTCTAATCTCCGTTATACGGTTGGTATCGATCTATATTTGACCTCGGTTCACGATCGATATCTCTCTTGACTCTGTCAACGGGTCTGAAGAGATAAACAGACTCGGAAGGAACTCCAAGTTAATCATCTTCGACTCTGATTTTTTATTGATACTGGTTGTGCACATCATCCCAAGTAAAAGTCGGGTACTCTATCAGACTCAGCTTCAATTACTGCGAATCCACCGAGCTTCATACATTGAGTCCTCGGGTGAAATCTTGAATGCTCTAATCATCAGGGACCGACGGTAGGTCCGTTCCTTCCATTTGAAATAGGGACAAGAACTCTCTAAGCATTTCATTATCCTTCTGCCTTACTTTGAAAAGGTACAACTTCCTGGTCTCGACCTTGATAGCCCCGACATGTGCCTTCACGAAAGAGTCCGCAAGCATATCAAATGAGTCAATAGAATTAGGTGGTAAATTGTGATACCATATCATAGCTCCCTTCGATAGGGTCTCTCTAAATTTTTCAGCAAGTCATATTCGATCTCATCATCCTCCAAGTCATTCCCTTTGATGGCATATGTATAGGAGGTGACATGCTCGTTCAGGTCGGTCGTTCCTTTGTACTTAGGAATCTCGGGCATGCGGAACTTCTTAGGGATCGGGTTGGGAGCCGCGCTCGGAGGAAAAGGTTTCTGTACGAACTTGTTGGAGTCCAGGCTTTTCAATATCGGCGGCTCTCCTGGGATTTGATCGACCCTGAAATTGCAGGTTTCCACATTTTTATCGTTTGCCTCGATCTTCTTCTCTCCCGACTCTATCCATTTTGTCAGTTCCTCGAGCATCCTCATGATTATCGGGTTGGTCCCCGAATCTTTCTCATTCGATCTCCCTGAGGCCGACTGAACTATGTGAACAACTTCCTGGGGTGGCTCGGACTCAATCCTCCTTGGCGGGCGGCTCTGGTTCTGGGGTTGGGCTATCGCCGCCTGTTGATCCTGTAGCATTTCGAAGATCACCAGCAAGTTGATTCCACCATCTTCACTGTCGTATGTGCTTTGTGCGGTCGATCGAACATCCCTACAAAAGTTGACCTCAGCATCAGTAGGCAGATTTGCGTTGATGGCCACATGCGAGCTAACGTCAATGGGATCTACAGCCGGGACTCTGTCGAGATCGACAGGAGGTACGTCGTTCCCAGGTGCTACGTTGTTGTTTTCGCCATGGTGGCTGAACTCATTGTCATCATGTAGGGGTGCTGATTGGAGTTCGATATTTTTATCCTATAATCACAGCCACTTCAAAGAACAAGTATAAAATAATGTGTGTTATGGAAATTTGTGTCAAATAACACTATTATCCTTAGCCCCACGGTGGGCGCCAAACTATTTATCCTCAAAATCGGATAACAATTGAATTTATTAGTGATTTTAAGGATATATGGATTGAATTGACACAAAGCAACAAGTTAAATTGAAATTGTTAATAAAGTATGATAAAGTAAATTCAAACCACACGAATTAAACAGTAACAACCTTGGGGGAAGAGCCGCCCTTTAGCAGAAAGCACTTTGATTAGTGTCAAGACACAATTGAAATGGAACTTAAAGAGTAAATAACAGTATATTATTTCTGAATAGATGTTACAATGTCCTATAAAAATAATCAGATCCCCTTTATATAGTAGGGGAGTCCTACTTTAGATACAATTCTATAAAATATAGAAAATCTCATGATTTGCTAATTAGCCAATTTGTTATTGATACATGTCGAGATTCCACCGTGATACCCGACCGATTACGGATTATTCGGCCTTCCGTTGTTCGGTCTGACAATGTTTCCTCAAGCTCATTCAGGGTCAGGGTCGATTTCGGGGTCACAGACTCGATGTTCCTTAGACGGACGGGTATTCTGACCTCATATCCTAGTTCGATGGAATCCGGGGTTGATCTTCAACCCTTTACGTTTCAATCCCAATCTGTCATGCAATAAACTTGCCTGATTTCGAAAGTATACAATTATTATTTTGTAAAAATTGTTTTTCAACGGGTCTTCCATTGTTGATGTTTAGTTGAAAACAGCTTGTGCAAAAAATTAAAGAATTCGAAATTTCAGTGAAACGCTACCTGAAAATTATGTTGGTTGGACTCTATTCAAACTTGAATGAAGTCACACTGGATTCAACATAATTTGAAATGATGGCCAAACCTAATTCACACACACCCTGACACCAGTACCAATTTATTTCCTCACCCGTTCTACCCAAACTTTTAATCGTACATCATATGATTCATTATTAGCATTTGACTTTCTAGCTCCCCCAATCACCAAAAAGTCGTCCATCTTCCATTCTCACCGCTTTACCCGTTAACGGGTCTCCCACTTTTAAAAACCTTTGGTCAATACCATCTTCTCCGTTTTCTCCAAAATGTACGTGTCGATCTCTCATTGGTTTTATCAATAAGGTCAGAAACGACAAGTCAGTCATTTGCATTGAAAATAGAAGAAAATAAAAGAAGGCATCAAAGTTTGACTCCCAATACATTAGAATACCCTTTCCTTAATATCCGCTGTTCTCTCTTTATTTCTTTATTACTCATCTTTTGCTTTGTTCTTTTCCTCCTTTCACCTCATCTCTCTCTCTCTCTCTACTGAATTGGGGTTTTTCCCTTCATTTCTTCAATCTGTTTGATGGTATTGTAGATATGACTGTAAATGTAATGACTACTGGCTATAGAAATAACAATACTTACACATCCAAAATGGAAGAAAACGCGATGCAAGAAGCTGCCGCTGGTTTACAAAACGTTGAGAAATTAATCAAATTGCTCTCTCAATCTCGAAACCATTCACAAAAGCAAAAACAGAGCTTTCAAGATCCGTCTCTAAAAACTAATTCCACTTTAGATTTTTCACGAGATTACCTAGCAGTAGCTGATACAGCCGTCAACAAATTCAAAAAGTTCATTTCTTTACTTGACAGAACAAGAACCGGCCATGCCCGGTTCCGCAGGGGTCCAATCACCACTACAAGTCCTCCGGTTCTACCGAAAGTCGATAAAGAACCGGAGCTGCTCTGTCTACCGGCGCCCAGTCAGAACCGGCCGGTTGAAGAAAAGTTAAAAACCGAAAACCCACAAGCCGGTTCGAAAATCTATTGTCCCACACCAATTCAGCGTTTGCCTCCGTTACCCCTTAACCACCACCAGCAGCTGGTGAAAAATGGATCAACGTTGGAAAGGAAAGAATCAACGACCACAATCAACTTTGCTACCCCATCGCCGGCGAATTCTTTCATTTCATCGTTGACCGGTGACACCGAGAGTTTGCAGCCGTCCTCGATGACGTCGTCCGGTTTTCAAATAACGAATCTTTCTCAGGTTTCATCCGCCGGTCGGCCGCCGCTCTCGACTTCGTCGTTTAAGCGGAAGTGCAGTTCCATGGATGATTCGGCCGTGAAGTGCAGCAGCGCCGGTGGATCGTCCGGTCGTTGCCATTGCCCCAAGAAAAGGTAAAAGTCAACGACCTAGATATATCATTAATTGCCATAGCCGAAAATATTCCCTTTCACTTGTATTCTTGAAATATTAGAATTTGATTCGACTTGTGTTTCTTTTTTTATTATTTTCTTTAATCAGGAAATCAAAGGTCAAAAGAGTGGTGAGAATCCCTGCAATTAGCATGAAAATGGCAGATATTCCACCAGATGATTTTTCTTGGAGAAAATATGGTCAAAAACCTATCAAGGGTTCTCCTCATCCCAGGTAATTATTTTTAAACTTATCGATCAACTAATCAATCAATAAATGTACTTAAAATCCATGATATGAACAATAAATATTGGTTTAATGTTTGTGAGCCGGGTTGAACTATTTCAGGGGATATTACAAGTGTAGCAGTATAAGAGGATGTCCAGCAAGAAAACATGTGGAGAGGGCATTGGATGATCCAAACGTATTGATTGTAACATATGAAGGAGAACATGATCATCCATTTTCCATTACAGAAACACCACCAGCTGCTATAGTACTTGAATCTTCTTGATCTTAATTCAACTAATCTAGCAGCTCACTTCTTTTTTTTTTCTTTTTTCCCCCACCAAGAGACGTGAACAATCTACAACAATCAATGCAAAAGCACTTCACTTACTCAACTTCTAGTGAAAAGAACAAGATGGAGAAATAGGGACTTGGGGTCCATTTGTTTATTATTGTTCTACAAGTTTATTGGCAGTTGAAAACTTTTGATTTTGCGTTGAAAAGTAGACTACAAATATCTCAAAGTTGTGGATTTGGTGGACATTGAATCACGCACGTAGTGGGGTTTTACTTTTTCCCTTTTTTTTTTTTTTTTTTTTTTTTTTTTTTTGGGTTTACGTGGTGGGGGAATTTCTTTTATTTTGTCAATCCTCCTCATGCACCCTTCCATATCATGTTAAAAAGATTATTCTTTTTTTTCCCCATCTCTTTCAATTGAAATGATACAGTACTTACTCCTTTCCTCTTCTCAATTGCTGTATTTCAAATGTCACCAACTATTCGATCAATATATGTAAATTTATTTTACTTTTTGATCCGTTTAAAAAGAATGATTTTTTCTAAATTTAGAACAATTTAACTTAAATTTACAATTATATCCTTAATGAGAAGCTTTTATAATCATACAAATATTCTGGCCCCTTTTTGAATTTGTTTAGGACCACAAATTTCAAAAGATTTTATTTTTTCTTAAATTTCGTGTCCAGTCAAAAAGTAATAAAACTTCAGTAGATTTTGTTTCACTAAACAACTTTTTTAGACAGTAATTTCAATGAATTTTGGTAAGGATCAAATATGATAAACGCTAGAAGTAAGAGTAATGTTTGGTTCACTTATACGCGGTGGGTGGTTTAGGAAGTACACTAGCTCGTTCAAGCTCCGAAAGAATCATATAAGTTTTTTAAAACGAGTTTTGCTTCCCTATGCAATGATTAATTAATGGGAAATTGGTATTAATGCATTAATCAAATTGCTCCATCTACTATTCTTTTGATATAGCAACATTATCACTGAAGTAATTTGGATTTTTCGAAGTATTTCGATTACTATAGAAAATACATCATTTATCGTATTTTTATATGATTGTGTATATATATATATATATATAAAGTTGGGAATATGATAGGTGATGTGGCACCCTCATTGACAAATATTACTATTTATCATTTTTGTTGTTTTTTTTTGGCATTTTCCTTTAATTTTCCATATTTATAAATGGTCTACTAAGAAAAACTAAACAGACACTTCTTTTCCGTTAAAAAAAAGAAGTCACATCTTTAAATTCACTTAATTAGCCTCTTCTTAATTCTTCCCACCTTTCGATTTTTATGACCCATTTGCTAGAGTTTTACCCTTCTTTAAAATTGCGAAGAAATGGGTATGCAAGAAGTCAAGAACAGATTAAGAAAATGGAGAGGAATTGGATAGTGGTCAACATTCCTGTGTGATATCAAGCGTTTCTAACAGATTTGAAAATCCATAACATGAAAATGAAATCTTGAAATGATTGTATTATTTTTGGGTTTTTGTACTTTTTTCCCGTACATTTTAGCCGTTCAGATTAATTTTCTTGAAAGTAAGCCATCTGTTTTACTCTTCCACTCTTATAGTTTTCAATCGTTTCAGGTGGAACATTGATATGTGTCACGACCCAAAAATCAACCGTTGTGACGACGCCTATTGTGGAACTAGGTAAGTCACTACTTAGCATAACAACACGGTAAAATCTTTGAAAATAAAGACGGAAGCAATTAATATTGAAAAAAGCCTTTTTGAAACAGAAATAATCCGAAATACGATACAATCTATCCCAAAATCAGGGTTTCACAGAGTACATGAGCATCTACACCGGAATACAACCCACTACAATATCTAGGGAATAAAACTGAAGTACAAATAGAGATAAAGGAGAGTCAAGGCCTGCGAACGCCATGCAACTACCTCGATAGTCTCCAAATCCCGACTCCTCGATCAGCGGCCGCCGTGACTCGAAGCACCTAGATCTGCACACGAGGTGCACGGTGTAACGTGAGTACAACCAATTCAGTAAGTAACAAATCCAACCTTTGGACTGAAAGGTAGTGACGAACTCAACTGGTACAGTTATAATAGAAATAACATTGCAGAAACGTAGGCATACTTTCAAATTAAATAGATAGTTCAAAACATCTGAACAATGTGAAGGACATAACTCTTCTACTTCTACATGACAATGCACATACTGTATGTGATGCACCGTGATGATAGTCTCATATGCTCACGATCTCAAGTACTCAATCACACAGTACTGTATATGGCTCATACGACCCAGGGAAGATTCATCCAAAATATATACATCACTGACTATCAGTCACCCAGTACTGAGGAAGGCCAATCCGGCCCGTGGAGAAGATCCATCTCCAAGTATCAAATGCTTCAGACAAGATTCATGTCCAAGGAAGATCCATCCCTCAATAATGTCAACCACGCCCACTAGGTTGTGTACAGACTCCGGAGAGGCTCCTTCAGCCCAAGCGCTATAATAAATCAATATAACCATTGAGGCGTGCAGCCCGATCTCATAATTGTCACTCGTAATTAGGCTTTCGGCATCACTCAGTCATCAATCTCTCCGTCTCGCTGACAATGTCATGAAATTAGCCCGAAAATAATGATATGACGTATCAACAAATAACAACATAGACTGAGATATGATATGAAATGCAGGAACATGACTGAGTACGAAATATCAGTGAAATCAGTAAGGTGACAGCAAGAAACGACCACTATGGGTCCTAACAGTACCAACATAAAGCCTAAACATAATGTCTAGCATGATCGACAGCTCAATTACTTTATCACATGATAAAAATACGGATATCAACCAAATAGAACCGCTACACAGTGTCGTGGAATCAACAAGGTCACAATTCTCACGGTGCACGCGTGTGCGCCCGTCACTTGGCATGTGCGTCACCTCAATACCAATTACATAACACATAACTCGGGGTTTCGAACCCTCAGAACCAAGTTTGAAAGTGTTACTTACCTTATTCCGGGCAAAACTCTACTCCAAAATGCCTTTGCCTCTCAAATCGGTCTCCAAACATCCAGAATCTAACCATATAAGTAAAATACAATTAATATAGGCTAAAGGAATCAATTTCACAAGAAAAATACTAAATTATAGCTAAAAATCTGAAATTGGCTCAACCCGAGCCACCTGGGCCCATGTCTCGAAATCCGACAAAAGATGCAAAACTCAAAAGCCCATTGACTCACGAGTCTAACCATATTAAATTTACCCAAATCCGATAACAAAATCTCATTCAAAACCTCAAAAATCTAAATCAAGAACTCTTCCTCATTTTCTCCAATTTTCTACCCCAAATCACAAATTAGATAATGAAATTAAAGGCATAATAAAGGAATGTAGCTAAAACCAAGTAAGAATCACTTACCCCAATCAACTCCTCAAAACCCCTTCAAGAATTTCCCAAATTCGTGATCTTTAGCTCAAAATATGAAAAATAGATTCAAACCCTTGTTTCTAATCTTTTAAATCTGCCCAGATGCACATTCATCGCGAACGCGACCTTACTCTCGCGTTCGCGTAGACCAATCTTCCTGCCTTTCAACTTAACTCTTCGCGAACGTGAAGCTTCGCCAACATCACTCTTCGCGAACGCGACCCCCGCCTTACGAAAGCATAGACCAAGGGCCTGGGGTCCTCAGCTAGCTCAACATCTCTTTGCGAACGCGACACCTTACCCGCGTTCGCGATACACACACAACCATACCTTCGTATTCGCATCCAACCCTTTGCGAACGCGTAGAACAAAATCTTCCCATCTCACAAACAGCCTTCGCGAACGTGAGGTTTCTCTTGCGAACGCGTCAGAGGAAACCAACAGAAATACGCCAGCAGTTATCAGCCAACAACCAAAGTCCAAAAATGATCCGTTAACCCTTCAAAATTCACCCGAGGACCCCGGGACCTCAACCAAACATATCATCAAGTCCCAAAACACGATACGAACTTAGTCAAACCCTCAAATCACCTCAAACAACATCAAAAACATGAATCACACACGGATTCAAGTCTAATGAACTTTGAAAGTTTCAAATTAAGCATACGATGCCGAAACCTATCAAACCACGTCCGTTTGACCTCAAATTTTGCACACAAGTCATAAATGAAACTATGAAACTCTCAAACTTTCGGAAATCCAATCCGACCTCGATATCAAAAAGTCCACTCTCGATCAAACTTGTCAAAATTCCAACTTTCGTCAATTCAAGCCTAAATCTTCTACGAACCTCTAAATCACATTTTGGATGCGCTCCTAAGTCTAAAATCACCTAACAAAGCTAACGGAACCATAAAAATTCAAATCCGAGGTCGTTTACACATAAGTCGTCATCCGTTCGAGTTTTTCAACTTAAGCTTTCAATTAAGAGACTAAGTATCTCAACTCACCCTGAAATCTTTCTGGACCCAAACCAACTAACCCGGTAAGTCATATAATATCTATAGAAGACAAAAGAAGCAGAAAATAGGGGAACAAGGCTACAACTCTCGAAACAACCGGACGAGTCGTTACAAAATACTTACAATTATAGCTATCAATATCTATTATTTCTCGTGATATTCTTATATTAATGAAAATTAATCTTGGCATGTTTATCACGACTAAAAGTTGGAAACTCTTACATTGGGAACTGTCCTTTTCGTTTATTGTAAAATATTTATTGTCAAACTCATTAATTTGTTCACAAACTGCAGGATTTTTCAGAGCATCGCCTAGAATCATTGCTCATGGAAGAACAATGATTTCCCTCTCTATTCATCACTGGTTCCGCAGTCATGGTTGTTGTTAAACTATTTCTATTGAACTTTGAAGTGTTCTTTTTTATATGGAAATACGAAAGTGATATCACCAACGAAGTTCATCACTATTGTTTACCTTGAAAATGGTTTTAATAATTATATTTGATTAGTGGTTCTAAAAATATGTGATCTATTCTAACACTGGTTGATTATTGGGAAATGATAAGTGTACGTAAAGAAAATGAGATAAGCAAACCAAAGTTGATACGAGAACTGAGCCTCGAGCTGGCTGGAACAGGAGGCCTCGAGGTCTAGCTAAGGTAGTTAGCAACGGGAAACCGTTGAAGATACAATAATACTAGGGGCCTCGAGGATAGATTTTAACGTCTAATTATGAGCTATAATGAAGAACAATAAATGAAGATAATAAATGAGGAACACTAAGTAAGGAGCAATAAATCCCAGAGATAATGTTGGACAAAGAGAGCATAGAATGTTCTATTGTATTGAATGTATCCTCTCCTTACAAAACGACAAGGGTGCCCTATATAGGAGGGGGGAATCCCAACATAATACATGTATATTTATGACAAGTTAATGACATTAGTACATCTATTTAATGGCTCAATACGGACTTGTACTATTCTTGCAGACTTGGTCAGCTCTAACCACGTGCCTTTGGGAATTTCCCGCCTTTCCATGATGGTCATCAATTTGTATTGCCCCGAGGTCGAGCACAGGGAATCTTTGATATGCTCCCTAGAGGGATGTACCTCGGAGCCAAGCTTCGAACTCCGTCCCAAGTTTCTCGATGCCGGGCACGGAATGCCACAGCGGCCTCCAAAATCGGACTCTCCAATTTTGGCTGTATACAGATAGTCCCCGCGTTTCTTGGAATGAGATAACAAGGAACGATTTGAATTCTTCAATTCTTCAATGCCTCCATTATTACATCATTTATGTCATGTAAGCGATTGATGTGATAAAAAAGGTGTTCAAAATTCACGTTCGCACGTCTCTTGAAAATCCTTGAATTGATTATGGCGGTTGGCTGCCTTTTAGCTTTCTCTGACGCGCACATCTGGCCCCTATCAATACTCCATCCTTTGCCCCTTACTTTTCAACATATCTTCAGACCTTCAGAAAGCTCTTCTTACTTCCTTCTTGTGTTCATCTCCCAATCAAGTTCTCTCTTTTCTTCTGAAATCTTTCAGCAAAAATGGCGAGGACCTCAGAAACCATTCTCCAAGATGATAAAGCTTCTTCATCTTCACGCTCGTCTAAGAGCAAGGAAATAGTTCCTCCTCATTTTGAGGAGTGCATCCCCGGACCCTGTGAAACGTCCTTCGATTTCAAGGTCGATAAGCCATCTTCGAAACCGGGGCGGTGTGAACCCATGTCCCGATACATTAGCCTGATAACCGACACCGAGAAGGTAAAGGATGATTGTCGCTGGGGGGAGGCGGTACAAGTGGATATTCATTCTCGTGAGGAAGATATAACAAAACATAAAGCCGATTTCCTCAGTGTATATACATATCCTTTTACTCTAGGTCCAGTGGAATCGTCTTTGCCATCGAAGACTCGGTGATTCACGATTTCTACAGACAATATCGGGTGACACTCGGCCAGATCTATCCGTCATTCTGGTGCATCGTTTACATGATTAGGTATTTTACGAACATGATCGAGGGGATTCCTTTTACCCTGGACCATTTTATTAGAATGTACAACCCTTGACTGTATCGAGGTGGCTTGATTAAGGTTCAACATCGGGCCTCGAAGGTCCTCATTGCCTATATTGATGAAGAAAAAGATAGAGGGTGGATGAGCCGTTTTGTCCGAGTTAGGAACTCGGATCTAATCCCTGCTGAAAGGATGCCATACCCCGAGGAATGGAATATGAATCGTGAGTGAATATGTTTAATTAAGTATTTTCTCTTTCCTAAGGACCATCTTCCCCTCGAACTAACTTCTTTTGATGGCGCAGCTATCGTGTGGTACCCCGACACGGTTAAGGATCTCTTCGGATGGGTTTGACAGCTCGATTCGACCTGCCCGTATGCTAAGTGCATGTGGCGCAATCTGGCCAAGGCCCGATGGGAAGCTAAAAACCACAGTGAGGTTTTGCTCCTGTCATACTTGGTCCCTCCAAAATATATACCCCTCGAACGTACTCTTATTTCTTATGTTTATGCTATGTGCTTGTGCAGGCCTAGGAGAGGCCTCTTTGATGAGAGAACCACCACTCGGAGAAGCAGATACCGCAAAACCTAACAAGCAGAAGAAGAGAAAGAGGAAATCGCCGGCCGAGCCCTCGAAGACGAAGAAGGCTAAAGTGCAAAAACCTAAGGTCGACTCAGTGGCCTTGACTACGGAAGTGGCAGAGGGCCTTCGAGCTGAGGGCGAAGAGAAAGACGACTCCCCGCTAGTACTTGGGGGAAGAGAAAGCGTGACTGCTTCAAAGATTGCTGAGCTGACGGTTGTTGAACCGAAGTCTTCTGAACCAGAAGTTGTTGATGTTTCCTTACCTCGGGCTGAAGAGATTCTCGGGGGTGAGTCAGACAAATTCCCTGAGCCGGTCGATGGCCAAAACATTTCCCGAGCTGAGGGGAACTCGGTAGATGAGCACGGGGAACCCAGTTCTGAAGCTCCTCAAAGAAAAAAGAAGGCCCTGACCGATCCGGCCGGGGTTATTGATATAGGTGATTCTTTTTCGGGTCCGACATCCTCTCCTAGGGAGGTACGGGATGCCCACAACATGGAGGCTCCCGTAATGGGGGCATCCCTCGGGAGAATGATGTGTTTGAAGAGTACTTTACTGGGGTTGAAGAAATCCCCGATCTTGATGCTTCGCTCATTTTCGAGGAAGCCGATAAGCTCTACAAACAGGTAATCTTTCAACAATTGTGCTCTGATCTTCGATTCTCATTTTTCTGATTTTCTTCTTTTATACTTTTAGGTCCCAGTGCTTTATCATCAGGTCTTTGCCAAGTCTCGAGCGAGTTGAACCATTATAAGAAAGAGTGTAGGAAGCTCTCATCGGAGGCGGACGAGCTTAGAACTCTGTTCACCAGAAAGGAGGAATAACTGCATAAGCTTCGAGCTCGTTTGGAAATGATATCTCGAGAATGGACCAATCTTGTCGAACAGGTAATATAGCCTTCGCATGTTTCTATTTCTGTTCTTGTCCGATTTCGACATTCAATACCTTTGGATTAACTTTTGCATCTTAAGGAGAAAGATGCCCTGATGCAGGAGGGGCTTAGAGCCAGGGATACTGAGATCCTTGGACTCAAGCAGTGTGTGGATGAGGCAGCCTCTGAGACAGATGTTCTTCAAGAGAAGTTGACTTTGGCTGAGCATCATCTTCGGGATGCAAGTGCAGAATGCTGTAAGTATAGGGATCTTCATGTTGAATCAGCCGTCGCTCTATCTGTAGCTAAGTCTGAAGCCGATGCGTTCATATCCTCGTACCGAGAAGATGTTGCTGCTCCAAATGCTCAAGCCAAGAAGGTATTTGAGGAGGCCGAACTTGAGCTGACCCGAGCCCTCGAACATGATCAATTAAAATCTCAGAGAGAGGTTCTCGAGGAGGCACAAACAGGGGGCTTCAATCTTTTGGTTGAAATCAAAAGGGTGCGGGCCCTAGAAGAGGAGTTGGCAGCTCTTCTTTCTCCCGATGATGGTTCAGCTAGTGGTTCGGCTAGCGGCTCATAGGATGATGAAGATGAAGGTGAAGTCCCCGAGGGGGAGGAAGCTGTTGGCATTCTGGGGGCTGAGGGCCAAGCCGTTGAAGGCGCAGCTTCTGAGGGAACTCTGTCTGGCCAAGTGACCACAGCGGTAGATTATGTTTTCATTTGTTCCTTTTTTGTGTAAGGGCTCCAGGCGTGTGCCTTGTAAATATGCCTTTGTGAACTTTTAATATATATAAAAGGATCTTCACTTTTCGTCATTTCTTGTCTTCATTTTTTTGCTTTTGTGGTTTAAATTTTGATGCTTGCCATTGAGGTCTTATAATCTTGATTTTGCCTCATCGAGGGCTTACGCTTAGTCTGCGGGCGAGATGACCTCGGCCGCCATATCGAGGGTATGCCCTTTTCAGGGGTCTTATAAGTTCGATATTATGGCCTTGGCCTTGATATCGGGGTTGTGCCCTTTTAAGGTTTTACAAGTGTGGTGTTGCCTCATTGAGGTCTTACAAATTGGCCCTTAGGCTCTTTAGCTCGGACCTGAGGCTCCATGGATCGGCCCTGAGGCTCTTTAGGTTGGCCCTTAGGCTCTTTAGGTTGGCCCTGAGGCTCTTTATGTTGGGTCGATGCGACCTCTAGTACGACTATAGTTTCCCTCATCTTGGCTAAAGACTTTTGAAGTTCTGATTATGCCTTGGCATGTTTTTTGTTCGTCTGACTCTTCGACGGCTCAAACGAGAACCTTGATTATGAGTCGATATGTGATGACAATTGAGTAACTCGGGAGGTTTACTCGGAGGCTGATTTTTCGAATCCTTTTTCATTGAAGGCTGATTGTTTCGAAGAGTTTTCATTGTTCGGATATGATATTATTGAAGCTCTTTTGCTTATGCCGAGGGTAAACCGGTTCTTTTTGAAGTATTTTCGAAGTATTTGAAGGCCTTTAGTTTTGTGGCGGCAATCAGACGTCTTCGAGTCGCGCTAATTCAGTCGCAACCTTTTAATATGACTGTAGTCTTTAGTCCCGAGTGAGATGACCTAGGTGTCTATATTCGAGGGTATGCCTTTTTAGGGGTCTTACAAGTTCGAATATATAGCCTCGGGCTTAATGTCGGGGTATGCCTTTTTTCTAAGGTCTTACAATTTTGAGTATGCCTTGTTGAGGTCTTATAAATTTGATGTCGCCTCATGGAGGGATTACTAGCTCGAAGTTTCCTCGTTGAGGTATTATATTTTGATGTTGCCTCATGGAGGGCTTACTAGCTCGAAGTTTCCTCGTTGAGGTCTTATAATTTTGATGTTACCACGTGGAGGGCTTATGAATTTGATGTTGCCTCGTTGAGGTCTTATATATTTGAGCATGCCTTGTCGAGGTCTTACGAATTTCGAGTTTTGATGGCTCGATGAGATGACCATCGATGATAGTTCCCGAGTGCTCGAGGATTTATGGCCCTTGAGCCGTTTTGCGTGAAAGCAGGAAACTTCTTTAAGGCACAAATTGTTTTGACAAGCAGAGAGGCTTCTTTGATTACTTGATACATGTGTACATGTTTTTGCCTTCGGAGGCTCGATTGTTCTACATGGACATGGTTCATTTGACCGTTTGGCCCAATACAACGTTTTCCTATTGAAGGTCTTCTTAGGTGTAACTTGATTTTTCTGAAAAGATAACCTGCGGGGGTGATGCCCCCCAGTATTCGAGGCTGATTGCGACGAAGCCTTGAATTCTTTGTTGAGTTCTCCTTAGGTAGCATATAGATGTTGCCTCGTTAAAAACCTCGCCGGTAAAACCCATTTGGGATAAAACCCGGTTGAAGGGAAAAGGAGTGCAATGCATGCTTTAAAACCCAAGGTCTTCGAATCGAAGGGTGCTTCGGCGTCCCCCATCGAACACCTGTAAGAAATTAGTATGAAACATAAAGTGAAAAGGGAAAATGTTATACCTTAGCAATAATAGCGCTTGAGCATCGATATGTTCCAGTTGCAGGTAGTTGCTCGCTTTCCATGGTGCCAAGTTTGTAGGATCCTTTTCCTACTACTCCGAGGACGCAGTATGGTCCTTCCCAGCTCGGGCCTAGCTTCCCTTCACTTGGGTTTCGAGTGATGAGGCTGACTTTCTTTAGGACTAAGTCCCCGACTCCGAAATGTTGGAGGTTTGTTCTCCTGTTATAGTATCTTTCGATCCTTTGTTTTTGGGCGGCCCTTTGAACCAGTGAAGCCTCTCGTTATTCATCTAATAGTTCGAGGGCTGTATTCATGGCCTCGTTGTTCGAGTCCTTTGTGGAATGTTGAAATCTAGTGCTTGGTTCCCCAACCTCGACCGGTATCAGAGCCTCGGACCCATATACCAAAGATAACGGTGTCTCTCTTATGCTTGTCTTCGAAGTTGTTCGATATGCCCATAGTACTTCGGGAAACACCTCTCTCCATTTTGCCTTTGCATTTTCTAACCTCTTTTTCAAGTTTTGAATGATGGTCTTTTTCGTGGACTCGGCCTGCCCATTTGCACATGGGTGGTAGGGCGTTGATAGGATCTTTTTGATTTTATGGTCTTCGAGGAACTTTGTCACCTTGCTGCCGATCAACTGCTTCCCATTATCACATGTAATATCGGAGGGGATCTCGAATCAGCATATGATGTGGTCCTAGATAAAGTCGATGACTTCTTTTTCTCTTATCTTTTCGAAGGCATGTGCTTCCACCCATTTCGAGAAGTTGTCAGTCATGAACATAATAAATCTAGCTTTACCTGGCGTCGTCGGTAGGGGACCGGCGATGTACCTCCCCCACTTCATGAAAAACCATGGTGATAAGACTGAATGTAGTTGTTCGCCGGGTTGGTGAATCATTAATGCAAATCTTTGGAATTTATCACACATCCGAACGAATTCCTTGGTGTCCTTATCCATGTTGTCCCAATAATAGCCCGCTCTGATCACCTTTCGAACTAAAGAATCAGCACTGGAATGATTTCCACAGGTGCCCTCGTGGATTTCGTGAAGCACATACTCGGTGTCCCCCGCTCCCAAGCATACTGCTAGGGATCCGTTGAAGGTCCTTCTATATAGAGTTCCATTCTCGTCGAGTGCAAATCGAGCTGCTCTTGTTCGGACGACCCTCGATTCTTTTGGGTCTGCGGGTAGCTTCCCGCTTCGATCACCGACTTAGATAGCTGTACAACAGCCCCGGGGAGTATGTCATCTTCTTCGACGGATGATCCCAGGTTTGCAAGCGCATCGGCCTTGTTGTTTTGCTCTCGAGGTATGTGGACCAGAGTCCATTATTTGAATGCAATATGACTTGAAGTTTGTCTAAGTATCTTTGCATCCTGTCTTCTCGAACCTCAAAGCTCCCATTTACTTGGTTTACTACCAGAAGGGAATCACATTTTGCTTCGATGATTTCTGCTCCTAGGCCCTTGGCCAGCTCAAGACCTGCAATCATAGCCCCATACTCGGCGTCGTTGTTAGTCAATTTCGCAGTTTTTTATAGATCGTCTAATCAAGCCGACCGTAGGTGGTTTTAGCACTACGCCGAGCTCGAATTCTTTCACATTCAAGGCACCGCCAGTGAATAGGGTCCATACCCCTTATGAGGTGCCCGTTTTTAGTAAGAGTTATTTCTCTACCTCGGGCACAAGGGCGGGCGTAAAGTCGGCCACGAAGTCTGCCATAATTTGGGACTTGATAGCTATTCGGGGTCGATACTCGATATCATACCCTCCGAGTTCAATGGCCCATTTGGCTAATCGGCCCGATAATTCGGGCTTATGCAAGATGTTTCGAAGAGGATATGTTGTTAAGACACATATACGATGACATTGAAAGTAAGGCTTCAATTTTCGAGATGCACTTATTAATGCGAGAGCTAATTTTTCTAAGTGTAGATACCTGGTTTCAGCATCTCCCAGGGTCCAACTTACGTAATAGACAGGGAATTGCGTACCTTGTTCTTCTCGAACCAACACACCACTTACTGCTACTTCGGATACAGACAGATATAAGTACATCGTTTCTTCCTCCTTCGAGGTGTGGATCAAAGGCGGGCTTGAGAGATACCACTTTAATTCCTCTAAGGCGTGTTGGCACTCCAGAGTCCACTCGAATATTTTCTTATTTTTGAGTAAGAAGAGAAAATGATGGCTCCGATCTGATGACCTCGAGATGAATCGACCTAAAGCCGCTATTCCCCCGGTCAGCCGATGTATGACCTTCACATTGTTCACCATCGTGATTTCTTCGATGGCCTTGATTTTGTCGGGGTTGATCTTGATCCCCCTATTTGACACCATGAAGCCTAAATATTTGCCTGATCCTACTCCGAAGGAACATTTCTCGGGGTTGAGCTTCATATTGTAGCTTCTAAGGATATTGAATGTTTCCTGCAAATGAGTCAAATGGTCCTCTGCGTGCAGAGACTTAACTAGCATGTCGTCAATGCAAACGTCCATAGACTGGCCTATTTGATGTTAGAACATCTTATTAACTAGGCGTTGGTATTTGGATCCTGCATTTTTAGCCCGAAGGGCATTACATTATAGCAGTATGTACCATACTTCGTGATGAACGAAGTCTTCTCCCTATCCTCTAGGTTCATTTGAATTTGATTATACCCGGAGTAGGCGTCGAGAAAAGTGAGAATCTCGTGGCCGGCCGTGGCATCAATCAAGCGATCGATGTTAGGCAATGGGAATGAGTATTTAGGGAATTCTTTATTTAAGTCTTTATAATCTACGCACATTGTTAACTTATTACCCTTTTTGGGAACCACTACTACATTAGCCAGCCATTTGGGGTATTTTATGTCCCTAATTGATCCTATCTTGAGGAGTTTTGTTACCTCGTCTTTGATGAACACATGTTTTACCTCTGAATGAGGCCTCCTTTTTTGCTTCACCGGTTTGAACCTGGGGTCGATGTTTAGTCGGTGGGTGGTTACTACCGGCGGGATCCCTGCCATGTTTAAATAGGACCAAGAAAAGAAATCAATGTTATTAATAAGAAATTGGATGAGTTTTTTCCTGAGTTCGGGGGTTAATCCCGTTCCCATGTATACCTTTCGATCTGGAAGGTGCTCGATCAAGACGGCCTGTTCGAGTTCTTCGACCGTTGATTTTGTTGCATCCGACTCCTCGGGGGCAACGTAGGTTCGAGGAGTGAGGAAGTCTTCTTCGTTGTCTTTGTTCGAATTCTCACAGACCACCTGTTCCTCAGGGTCAGCCTATTTTCTGACTTATTGAGGACGGGTGGAGTTGATGTTGGTGCCATGTTGTTTACCACGAACATTTCCTTTGTTGCATGCTACTTTCCGTACACCGTTTTTACACCATCTTTTTTGGGAACTTCATCATCTGATGAAGAGTCGATGGTACCACCCTCATGTTGTGTATCCATGGCCTTCCAAGTAAGTCATTGTAACTCATGTCGCCTTCGATGGCATGAAACTTGATTCCCTGAACTGTACCAGACACGTTGATTGGGAGGGTGATTTCCCCCATCGTCATCTCGCTTGCCATGTTGAATCCATTGAGGACTCGAGAGGTGGGTATGATCTGATCGAGAAGTCTGAGCTGCTCCACCACCTTCGACCTGATTATGTTGGCCGAACTACCTGGATCCACGATCACACGTTTAATTTGAATGTTATTCAAAATAAAAGAAATTACCAGTGCATCATTATGTGTTTGGGACAAGGCATCGATGTATTTTTCTCTGAATGTAAGAGCGTCTTCGGATATGTAGCTCCGAGTTTGCTTTCCTGCTGCGATGGATACTTTGGCCCGTTTGAATATAGGTTCCTGTGGGACGTAGGTTCCTCCAATTATCATGTGAATGATTTGCTGAGGTTCTACTGGTTCATCCTTTCTGTTCGCCGCTCTTTCTCGAAAGTGGTTCTTGACTTGATTGCTGAGGAGTTATCGAAGGCGCCCTTCGTTGATCAGTCGGGCCACCTCCTCTCGGAGCTGCCTACAATCCTCGGTCCTATGGCCGTGAATGCCATGGTATTCGCACGTCAAGTTGGGGTTTCTTAGGGAGGGATCTGATTATGCGGGCTTTGGCCATCTAGTATCCCTGATTTTACTCATAGCTGATACGATGTCCGAGACATCAATGCTGAAGTTGTATTTCGACAATCGGGGTGCCTGCGTTGGCCTCGAATGCCTATCAAACCCGATCTTGCTCATGAGTCCCCGGAAATTTTGGCCTCGATCTAATCCCTGGTCATTTCGAGGTATATTCTACCTCGAAGTGTCTCTTTGATCTTTTACATACGGTTGATACCTTTCTTTGCTCGATCTTGATTCCCTTTCCGTAGGCTTTGATCCCTTTTCTAGGAGCCTGATTGGATATACTGAGCCAGAAGGGGCTCCCAATTGGTCGTCCTCGACCCTGATCTTTGATTGATATATGTTGTGTACATCTGCCCAAGTCGCAGCGGGATACTCGACCAAGTTCTGCTTTAGCTGCTTCGAAGCTATCGAGCTTCGTTCGTTCAAGCCCTGAGTGAAGGCCTGCACTGCCCAGTTATCGGAGATCGGTGGTAATTCTATTCACTCCATCTGAAAGCGAGATACAAATTCCCTCAGCATCTTGTTCTCCCTTTGTTTGATCTTGAAAACACCGGACTTCCTCGTAGCAACCTTGATGGCACCGGCATGTGCCTTCACAAAAGAGTCTGCCAACATGGCAAATGTATCCATTGAGTTTGGGGGTAGGTTATGATACCAAATCATGGCCCCCTTTGACAGCGTTTCTCCAAATTTTTTCAGCAAGAAGGATTCAATCTCGTCATTGATCACGCTCAACTATGTCTTATAGAAAGACTAAATGGGCGCTGCAAATATAATCTTGGGTATTATGCCCAAAGTCGATCCCACAGGGAATAGACGTATCAACTAAGTCTTTAAAATACTACTGGTACTTATTCAATTTTCTCAATACTTTTGAATATAATTTGGTGAGGTTTACTAAATCTAATAACAAAATAATAAACTAGTAATTGACTAACAATATAGTGTAAACAATGATAATAAAGGTCTAAGGTTATGGTTTCCCCCGTTGGTGAATTCTTTCTCGGATACTTCTTATAGCTTGATTAATCGTCTCTATCAATCATGAACACTCTATCTACCATAAATCTCTCTCAAGTAATTATGATAATTTACTAGACGCACTCTCTCAAGTTACGCTAGCTAGAT